>JAQIXV010000126.1:0-88034 GCA_034700625.1 Tectocepheus velatus
GAGGGTTGGGAGAGAGAGAGAGAGAGAGAGAGAGAGAGAGAGAGAGAGAGAGAGAGAGAGAGAGAGATAAAAGTTGGTATAATTGGAATAAAACTTCAATTTTGACTAATTTGATGGAAAAACTTTAGTACAACAAATGGGTTTGGATTAGTATATGCTGTGCTCATTGGGTGCTCATTAACAAAAGTGAAAGAATGGAGAAATGAGAGCACACATACATATACTTAATTGTTTATTCGGCCGATTCCTCATTAACTCTGTTCTGTTTATTCGTTTATAAGATTTTCAGTGGCGGTCGCCTAATGAGGAGCACATCCTCTCAATCATCTGCTGTTCAGACGAAGCGATCAAACATTTCAATTAAATTTCTTGGATTTGATGAGCGCTTCAATTAATGAAAATATAATTCATTGATATTTAATATATAATTCGTATTCACATGTCTTTGAACACAAGACTGACTCCAATTATGTTTATTTTCGTCGATTGGGTTTAGTTTTAAAATATTTTAATTGGGGGTAAACTTGAAAAAAGCTTAACCAAGGCTTAATTATCTCTGGATTCAGGAAAAAAAGAAAAATAAATATAAAAATATGTGAAACTAATTAGTGAACCGAATTCGTTGACAAAGTTGTAAAAAAAGTCATTTGAATCTCAAATAATTCAAAAATACTTTTGATTACAGTCACTTACAGTCACTTCAAATTTGATAGTTTGTTGAATTTTTCTCTTCCGTAACATTCTATGATCGAGCTATTTATGAGCAAGCTAATTCCTTTATTTGTTGACATTATTTGAAATTAAGTTTTAAGGGAATATTTAACGATTGATCAAAACTATTCTCCAGACAATAGATTAATTTAAAACAGATTTCGTGTCGTTTAATGTTTATTATAATAATATAAATGTTTTTCATTTCACTAAAGTTTTGGTTAATATTCAAATTAAAAATAAATGAGAATTTCTGAGAAGATTTCAATTTATTTATTTTGGTTCCAATCGATTAATTGAAAGCAAATCAATACTAACATCTGTTTTGTCTTAATTATACTCAACGGAACACTTATGACAAAACAGTCTCTCATCAGTCTATCACTTATTTTAACCATTTTTTCGTATCTTTCGTATTCAGCATCCAATCAATGCTTTTACTCTCATTTGCTTTCCTTTAAACACAAATCTGTTTAATATTCTTTGGATTTTGAATCAGTCGAAGAGGGGTTGAGTTACAAAGGATTCGTATGTCATGTATCTGAAGGACAGTCAAAGAGTCCAAAAGTTCTGAGAACAGAATAAATGGAAAGAAAATTAAAGTTTCGATTAATACTATTAATACTAATTTCCACTCAGAAGTCACTCTTCTCATCGGTTTTGTTGATCGGTAAGTCTTTAATCAGTTTTGATTAGAAACACTCAAAAACAATGAGTAGGAAAGAGGAGGAAAGGAGGAGATCACTAAATAAGATGAGTTGAGTGCTCTCAATGTGAGCCCAATTCAAATTGATTCAGATTCAGGACCAGTCCCTTCATTACTTGAATCGTTAGTCTATTTCAAACTTTTTTGTTTTCATGTAATCTATGGTGAGATTGAAAAGTGAATGCAAACGACATGAAGGGATTCCTTTCCAATAAATGATTACTTTATTCAAATCAAACTGAGCTGTCATTAATTGAAAACAACTTTCAATACAAATACTTCTTATAACAAAAGCTCAATTGAAAAGATGCAAAAACAGAGAGAGCATGGTCATTCAATTTATCATCAAATAAACAGCTAAACTCTTCGATGATTTCCTTTTTCTTATTATAATTGGATTCAATTTGCAATTATTGTGTTATTTATTATAATTTTTCAATTTGTAATCACTTTCCAAATTATTTCCAAATTATTTCCAAATTATTTTTTTCTTCAAAGAAGAAGACAACCAATGAGTCAGTGGTTGTATTGATTGAATAATAGCCATCAGTACTATGTTTTTGACAGTTCTTGCAATTACTTTGCAATTGTATTCTTTCATTAATGTCATGGAATGGAGTTTTGGCAAAAGCTTTTCAATTAAAGCCATTACACGAATGAATGCTTAATTCCTGCATCACTTGAATAGTACTCCGATCGAGTCGTCGGATAAAAGAGATAATTGAGTTCTGTTTTATGTCCCCAAACATTGCTATTGGGCTAAACGTAATTATTTTTATAGATTTTTTTCAATCAATTATAAAACTTATCAACATTTCACTGCTTTCCTCTCATTATTTTGATTAAAAGACCCAAATCTGAGGATCGACTACACTATTGACCAGTTGTTAGGCGTTAGTATTAAATCATTTGATAGGAATTGAGACAAATCTAAACTTCTCTTCAATTCATAAATAATTCAATGGAATCGACAAAAAACAGGCGAATAACTGCTCACAAGAGTCAATCAAATCACAAACAAAATTAGATTCAATTGTCATTGATTGAAGATTGTGGCACTTAATGATATCTAGGTAACTCAAGATAGTTCATCTAATTAATTAAACTGAGTCTCTAATTAAAATAAATTAAGCCCTTTCTGTTCGTTACAGCCGTTACTTATCTGATATACAACGAGACAAACAATTTTATGTCTGAAAATCAAATTTAATTAATTTATTGTCTAATATTTGGAGACAATATTTTCCCTAATTTTAAAATAAATTCTCATTAAATTAGTTTTAATTATAATAAATGACAAGAATGGCTCTAATTTCCATTAAAACATATCAAATGTAAAACAAATAACACTTTGAAAAGTCATAAATTTGTTTTCAAAACATTATTCAGTCCTTTATTTTGATTAAATTATAGCAAAATTCAATTTAAATGCAATTATTTTCTCAAATTTCTTATTTTGAATCCAAAAATATGTCTGAAATGGATAACGAGTTAACGATCGAAAATATTTTTGAAGAAAGACTTGTCTTCCGATCATTTGTTTTTCGATTCCTAAGAATTCTTGTATTTTGAATGACAGCTCTCGGTATCGGTTTTCGCCAAATGATTGCCATCCGATCACTATAACTGATTGGGGACTGAATTTCAAGCCTTCAAGAAGTTTCACACATTTTTGGTGATTAGAAGAGGAGAAGTATATCCACTCCAAAGGAAAGACAGACACAAAAGACTGAATCGCGAACTCCAATAATGAGCTCTGAATTGAATACTTTGTATGAGATATAGAGAAGAAAAAGAATACTTTTATTATATTCTCGTCTAAAAGTAATTATAGTTTTTTGTTGGTATAGATCTGTAATATGAGAGTCAACTGAATCTATCGGTTGGTCTCATATTAGGCGAAAAGCATTCATTTTTTTGCTCATTAGCCAAAAAATTGTGTTTTTCTGTATTATTAGAAACGTTTGACTGAGACTGAGGTTAAAATAGAAGCGACCGATAAATCATAAGTAATTACATTACAAACACAACCATATGAATGACTAAAACTAATATATTTGATATAATTTTCAAATAAGTGGACCAAACATCAAAACTCAGTCCTCAGCGGTATGTCTGTCCCTATAAATAATAAAAACTATTCCCGAATCACTTCATCATTAGCTTCCGTTAGAGAAATACTCGAATTAATTGAATGAAACACAGAATGAATTTCCGAAACAGTCAATTGTAGAACAGAATAATTGAACAGAATAAAAAAGAGAGGATTCAGCAAGATTGATCAGTACAGAATTATCTTGTTGCTTTAATTATGGCCTCAAAGTATCGTTCAATTGGTTAGTTTCAGAGAAGTTTTGTTGAACGCAAATAATGAAAGCAATAGAAACAAACTTTTTCTAATTATAGCGAAACTCACAAAAAAATAGTTAATTAACTCAAAAGAGAATCTATTCTTCAATTAAAGAGAATATAATTATCGGAAGAGAAGTAATCGAAACGTTCTCTTAATCGCTATATCTTTCGATTCATCAAAAGTTGAATTATTTTTAATTAATTCCAAAATAATAATAATTTTGAGCAAAGCTTATATCAAATGATGAGACTTTGAATGCATTAAATTTAATGACAATTAAATAATAATTTTGTTGAGTGCTCTCATATACAGAGCCAGAACCTAATCTCTTCGTAAGTTAGTGAACATAAATGTAATTACATTTAATATATTTTCATTTTAAACTCAAATGTTTTTTTCCAATTAGTCAGTTCTCCAGCAGAAGTAATAAACGTATGGCACACCTCCTCTTCATTGCATTTGAACATAAGGTATGTTTTCTTTACTTTTCAGATGTGCTGTAAGTGTGTATCTCATCGATAGAATAAATTTGAAAAACATTTTCTTCTCTATTGAGAGCATATAATAAGATTAAGGAGTGGTATAACTATTGGCTCAATAGGATGTCTATTGTTTGACAAATTTACACAAAGCATAACATCTAATATTTTTCTCTCACTTTTGCCTTCAAATCAAATTTCCAATCATTTATTTCTTACGCTTTCGATGATTTATTACCAAAAATATCACTGAAATTAACTTTTTTCAGAATTTTATATAAAAAACTTTGATTTTCAACAAATTAGGTTCAAAATAGTTTGTAAATTATTTATTCAAAGACACGGAATTCATATCTCACGCAAAATATAATGAGTTTTAAGACTGAAATTTATTTGACGTGAAGTCTATTGAATTTTGAAAATTAGGTTTTTAATGATTTTCACTCTCTTTTGAATAATTGGTTCAAAAATTGTGTAATATTTTTAGACAAAAGTAAATAAAAAATTTCATTAAAATGAAAATATCAAATGATCATGTATGTTTTTGTTTTCATCTCTGCATTTTATTCAGATAATTGACTCGAAGTAAATTATTTTTATCCAAATATCACAAAAACAGAAAAATGAATCATTGAGTCAAACATATCGTTATAAATGTAGCAAGACAGACAGACATAAACTAGCCATAATTCATTTACTATAATGATGTACATGCTCAAACAGCTTGTAATAAAATTGCACTCAACCTCTTTAAGTGCACATTCATGACCAGATCCCAGTCCTCTGAATGATGCAAATAATTGTAAACTATTGTCGACTTAAAGTAATGGTTACCACTTCTGACAACTACTGCCGACTCAATAGAAGCCAACATAATATGCAGAGGACCGCCACTAATAAACTTTTGGCTCAATTTATTCCTTAATAAGTTCGTCTAATTTACTTCTAATGAGGGACTGGTATGTAGGGAAGGATGTGAGCGCTACGGTTCTCTATGCCTCGACAACTATTCTATGAGTAACAAACTTTTGTAAGAGTGGCGTAACCTCTGCACAAGTTTTTAATTATGAATTTCAATTAATATATATATTCATTATTAATGAAATTCATGTAATAATAATCAAATGGAAAGTATATGTGTTTCCCACTATTTCATAGTCTTTCCCAATCTTTTCTGTTCATCAAAAGCCCAAAAAATAAATTTTATTATTCATTAGTTTTGAATTATATATAGATTTCGTAATTTATAGCAAATGATCCTAAAAATGAGTGGATTTTATTTTGTTTGGCCTCTAATTGCAAATAATTGAGTGTTAGTGAGAGTTACGCCACTTGTGTTCAAGTCTTTATAGATTTCTTGAGCCACTCATAATGAGGCCGTGTTTTGCATTCTGGAGAGTATTCTGAACATACATTTGAAAGTAAGTCTCTCTTCAGTTCATTATAGCCCTCAAAGTCTGGATCTAAAATCAAAATAATGGGAAAAGTGAAGAGAAGAGCGAATCCATAATAATTTCATTGCAGACAATAGATTATGGAATAGAAAGTCAAGTGTATGGACGGGTGTATGGGCTGAATGTGTTCACGTTTGGACTATTATGTTATGCCACTCCTCGCTGGCAATAAATGTTTGAATGAATCTAATTCCAGATGAGTCTCACTCTAAATTGGATTGCATTTGGGATATGGCATCACATTTGATGCCTAACCAACACTACCGACTATCAGATGCAATAACTTTGATTAGAGGCTAAGCCATACCCGGAGTGAATGCATGCGTTTATAATATTAATAAATGAATGAATGAAAGAGAATGTGAGCCAAACCTCTCCTGCCTTTTATTCTTTGCCTTTCAGTTAATATTATTAACAAAACTATTTTAATAAAACATTTGAAAATTTTTCTCTTTTCCCTCCATTCAGTTCGTCATAACATTTGTTTCAAATCTATTTTTACTAAAAGCGCTTATAATTTATTATTATTACATTGAATGGGAGAACAGCATATATTTTCGCTTTACTTAATATTTAATATTCAAAATTACGGCATTTCTCCACAAAATTTCATATATTTTCTCTAAACTCTGCTATAATTTAAAACATTTTCTCATTTAATGAATTTTTCTCACATTTCTTATTATCAAAGGTTTTCTCACAAACAATGAATTTGTTTCAGACTTTTAAACAATTTTAAGATTCATTTTTTAAATTATATGTTGAAACAAACGAGTCTTGACATAAAACCTGCACATTTATGAGGTACTTGTTAATTTTACAATCAAAAGTTATAATCTTAAACAATATTTTTCTCATTAAAAGTTTTTTAAGAAAAAAAATTCAAATTATTTATCCAACAAATGAGTGGATATAAAATCTGTTTCAAAAAATGTGCGAAAAATAAGTTTATTTTTGAAATAATAATAATTTTGTTCACATTTTTGTTAATATTTTTTTTTAATAAACGATATTTTTATGTAAATCTTTTGGGGATTTAACATATTTTCAAAGCAATTAACTGTTAATTACACAAATGTTTCAATATTTTAAACAACACATAAGAAAAATAAACTAAAAGTTAATTTTGTCAAAACATTTATCACTTCAAAAAATATTCAGGAATTTTGTGAAATTTCGACAAAATTTTTGAATTGATTTTCTCTAAACAACAAAAAATTCTTTTAAAAAAATTAAAACTTTAATTGAAATAAAGAATTGTTTGGCTCTTATTGAACTCACATATGATTTTCAATCAAATTTAATGAGCAATTTATTGATTATCAAACTAACCTTGCTCATTGTATTTTACAAATTTATACATTAATTTGATCTAGTGATTAAAAAGTTTTTTATTAGTGATTTCTTAAATTCCTTAAAGTAATGTAATTTTGGTTTAGAATATACCAGAGTCTACACAAGGGTTAGTACCGGATAACCAGAACTACAGAATCAATAGTTTTACCAGAATTTTGTGTTTGAGGTTCAGTTACTGCCGTCTATCGACTCGTTTAGACTCTATTTATAATTTTGGCTAAAAATTCAATTCTTTACAGTTTTTCAAACTTTATGAGAATTGGAATATTAGGTATAGGTCTACTTTACTATACTAGATCAATTTAGTACGACGATTGATTTGACTAGTTTTTATTTAAAATTAATTGAAAACCAAATATAAAAATGAGATTTAATTTCATTAAACTATTTGTGAATAGCTTTGAGTTGAAAGCGTTTGACCCGAAGTCTGACTAACAGTTGATTCAATGCTTCAGTCGATTGTGTATCGCATCAAAAGATAGATTTGACTCAAAGTTACGTCAAATTTAATTAACTCTTTGTTTCACTTAATAACCAATTTATTAACAAAAAGGTAAACAATATTAATATCAATTCAATTGATTATAAATTAATTTGAATTAAGAGATAATCACTTCATTTGATTTGAGTCGCAATTAATGATGGGATTTGAGTCACGTTTTGTTTGATTCAATATTTTGTCTTTAATTACGTATTGACTCAAAGATTGACTCAAATCCGACCATTAATTTGTGACTCAAATTAAATGAAGTGATTATCTCTTAATTCAATTAATTTATAATAAATTAAATTAATATTAATTTTGTTTTCAGTTATTATTGAAGTAATTGTTTCTCTCGTGAATCGTATGAATCGTATCTTTCGTTCGACTCATTGTTTGAACTGAGAATTGTCTCAAATTTCTTGAGGTTTGAAATAACGCTTTATTTAAGACTTTTATTATCTCTTTATTTGAATTATTGGTTAAAAAGTGTTTGTATTTTGTGATTAGAGTCAGAAATGTCTGTCTTTTCCTTCAATTTTAACTCAAAACGACCGATGGATAGGACTGTCGACAAAGAAAACCATTTCAAGTCTTTTAACACATTTTCATCAAAACCGAAGTCAAGTGTCGGACAAAATCAAACGATTTTCGGTATCGATAGGACTCCGACTCAAACTCAGACTCAGACCCAAAGAAGTGTTTTCAGTAATAAGTCGAATGAAATGCCCAAAAGTCCCATTAGTTTTGGACTTATGACCGAAAAGAGTAAATCAATCGATTGTCTGACAATCGACTCAACGGTCAAACAGATAAGCGATGACTCGAATGCCATCAGAAGAAGAGTCGCCGAAGAACTGGAAAAGATTGAGACACACAAAGCACTCACAGAAATGCAAATCAATAGAAAAACCGAAGAAATAAAACATTTGAAATCAATTATCGAAGACTTAGAGAACAAATTGGTTTCAGTCAATAGAGAGAACTCTGAACTCAGAGTCAATGTGAGTGTCGGCGCTTCTGAAAGACAAGAGATTACCACTAAAATGGATAACACAAGAGATATGTTCGTTAAACTCAAAGACTTTGTCCAAACAATTGAGAACCGAATCGAAGGAATGGATTCAATTAAAGAGGGTTTGGATTTCGTTAACGAAGACAGGACTCAAAAACTCAATCAATTGACTCAACGCTTCTCAAAACTCGATCTAAAACACCAGACAATTGTCTCAGACCTGAAGACAGACATCACTAAAAAGAACTCAGAATTCGATGCTTTGAAACACGAATTCAATAAAATTAATCTCGAATTCGAAGTCTTCCGAAACGAGTCGAACAAAAAAGAGCACAATTTTGTCGAAGACCTGAATGAAGTCAAACAAGAGAAGGATTCGATGGAATCGACTCTCAATCAAATGAATCTCAAAATTAAAGAATTGACCGAAAAGTTGATACAATTCGAAGAAAGACATGAATCGGATCTAAAAAGCATTGAACAAAAAGAAGAAGAGTTGGAACGACTCAAACAACTCTTTGAAACTCAAATCAAAGAATTGAAGGATAAGATCGAAAGTCATGTCGAAAAGGAAACCGATTTGTCGAAAGTTATCGAAGAACTAAAAATCGATATCGAAGTCAAAGAGAAACAAATAAATGACTTCAAACTCGATATCGAATCCAAAGACAAATCGATTTCTGATTTGGAAAAAGAAATCGAAATTAAAGTCAAAGAAATTGTTGACATTTTGGCCGAAAAGACGGATTTAATTCGAATTAACGAAGAGTTGAACTCAAAGGTGTCTTCAATTGAAAACGAGAGACAAGTGTTTGAGTCCAGTGTTTTCACCGAAAAGGAGTCACTTCTCACTGATTTCGATAAAACAATAAAAGGATTGGAGTCTGAAGTCGAGTCTCTTCGCGAAGAAAAGAATCAATTAATTAAAGCCAAAGAAGAAAATGTCATTCTTTTGGATCAATTGGAGTCAAAGCTTAACCAATCGGTGATCGAAAAGGAAACGATTGAAGAAGAGCTCAAAATTGAGATCAAGTCTTTGAAGGATGAGTTCGAACGCAAAATGACTGAATTTAAGGCAAAAATCGATGAAATGGATAACAAAATCAAATCATTGAATGATATGAACCAACAAAAGGACAAAACCATTAGTGAAGTCCTCTCAGAGAAAGAAGTCCTTAAACTAGAAAAAGAAGACCTCAAAGAAAAACTGGAGAAAGAGGAGCGTTCCCTCTCTAACCAGATCTCGAATATGTCTACAATCCTCGAGAGCTGTAAATCTGATTACAATAAACGTATTGACGATAAGGAGGACCGAATCAAAGAGTATAAGCGCGAAAACGAACGAATGCGTCAATCGGTCGACCATTTGACCAAAAAGTGTGAACGACTCGAATCAGAGAAACAGTCCACTAATCGAAAGCTCCAAGAGTTGACACTCAGTGCTATGCGTTCTTCAGGCCATTCACCCAATCGTGTGTTGACTCCAAAATTCATGTCACCGATTGAGTCGACCCGACTCTCAACCAACAGAACCAGTTCTCCATTCATCAGACCTTTGGATTTGTCACCAGAAGTGTCGATAATAAAGTCATCCGAAGAAGACATACCTCTGTCCGCAAAAGAAGAATTGAGGGAAAGCTTTAAAACAAAAAGCGTCGAGAAATTGGCGCCTCTTTCCGGACATTCACAGAGTGTACCGAAAGCTAAGAGTGAGTCCAAACCAATGGCTACCAAACGAATGGACAGAAAGCAGATAAACATTAAACTCAATGACAGTAATAGCAGTGAAAGCCTTTACGAACTGATTGACCAAAAACTTAAGAAAACTAAAAAAGTAATTCGAAAACAGACCGATAGTAGTCGTCATCGGATCAACTCTCCGGTTAAGGTCGACATGAAGTCCGTTAAAGACATTTCCGAAGACACCGAAGATTATGACTTCGAGAAACCCCTGAAGGAAGCGAAGGAACCGCTTAAGAAGAAATTGAAGTCAAATCCAGCGATTCTCAAGACTTACGGCAAGAAAGAGATCCGACCCCAGAATGTATTGAAAGGCAGACCGACGCCCACTAAAAATTCGGGAGACCTTTCGTGGCTCGACTTCTAATTCATTTAATCTCTTTATTCATAATTATTATTATTATTATAATTCATTACTTAATGTTAACCACAAATTGATTTCAAAAACTAATAGTTTTTTTCGTTTATAAGAATTTTCTTTTTGATTGAAATTTATTCTTCGCTTAAATTTGTGTTAATTCTAATCAAATCAAAAACTCATTGTTTTCTTTACTTAAAGATATTAAATATTTACAATAAATTGTTTCAAATAAAAAGTTTTGGTGTTTATAGTAGTGGTAAATGATTGAGCAAGGTAATTGTAAGGTAATTGTAAGGTAATTGTAAGGTAATGGTAATTCCAATGGAATTGTGTTTGAGTCTAATGTTTTGAAACAAAGACTTGAGATGTCTTTACTGATACTCTTATCAAAACTTTTGTCGTTTGTAAGTCATATCTGTTATTGAAGTTTGATTCCAGTTATATGTACTGCCGGTGAGTAATGCAAATTACCAAGTCACTTAGTCACTTAGTCATTTAGTTAGTTTGCAAGAATAGCTCCAAGCTAAAAAAATTTTCAAAAGAAGCTATGATTTGTTGAGCTATGATGATTTAATTGGTTTGAATTGAATTTATATGCTTTGAAATGTTTTTAAACTCGGAGTCATGTCATGAAATCTAATGAATTAATCATAACTCAAATATTTTGTTAATTAATGACTCAATAAATAAATTTTAAAAAATTGGAAATAAATCTCAATATCACTAATGTTTTGCTATTCCCGGGATATTGAATGCTATAAATATATAGAAAGACAAACAATTTTTCGTCAAAATTAATAACAAAACAAACAAATTGTCGATAAATTCTTCAAACAATTAAATGTTTATTGAATTAAATGAGAGTCAAATGAGAGCTAACCCTCCCATCGAAGAGATGAGCAAAAGGGTAGGCAATCATTTGATTCAAACCAATGTTACGTCATTTGTGAAGAAGGGGTTTGTCTGTCGGTTGGAAGGGCTGTCCCTTTGAGACAAACATTTGAAAAACTGAACGTTATTTTCATTGAACTGAAACCACTTCTCATTGAATGTAAACACATTTGAATCAATGTTTAAGTTTTAATAACATTATTTGAAAACCATTTCTTCAATTTGTTTCAACTATTAAATCACTTTTCATTAAATTTATTGAATTAATTAAAATATAAATTAAAAGTTTAATCAAAAGTTTTAACAAATTTGTTATTATTTCCTCATTTTTCTCGTTTGCAATAAAAGGTATGTTTTGTTTACTTTCGCTTTTGTCTCACAATTTGTCTCTCATTTGAATTTCAATTGATTTCACTTTTAATTAATCTCTTTTTTGTTCAAAAACTTTAATTTCATTCAGTTTTCGGTTTTCAAATTGAAATAAAAATCTGGTTTTCATATAAAATCGTGTTTTCAATGAATAATTCAGACAAAAGTGTCTGCAATTGGACTGCAAATCGATTTTCAAGCCTTTTCTCAAAAAGACATTTGATTTGAAAAAACAAAACATTTTTTTTATTAAAAAGATATTCAAATTGAATGTAAAAACAAAAACATTTTTAATTCAAATTTTTTAGGAATAAAAACAAAATTTTAATTTATTTTGAAATCAAATAAATCATTGATTTAAAAGTCAAGAAATAAAAACAATCTTTAAGTGAGTTCTCAAATCAAATGAATTATATTTTTATTAAGTTTTGATTAAAAAAAATTTAATTACTTTAAAACGATTATTGGTATCAATGAAAAGCATTAATTAATTACTTTTAAATTTAGAGCAAAACTCAAACAAAAATTGATTGACTTTTAGACAAGAATTTGTGAGAAATACTTATAATTAAGAATCCAATCCATTATTAAAATTGATTTAATGAAATGCCATTAAACTATAATCAGTTTATTATTATTTGCAAATATTTAATCACATAATAACAGTAATCGACTGAAAATCAATTATCAAATAATATGTTATTCGTTGCTTATATTCATTATTAGATTCTCTTTAAAACCATAATTAAAATCATAATTTCATTTCAAGTGTTTTATTCATATAATCTGATAAATCACAACATTTAAGACATTTCACGCTTTAAAGTCACAAAATTCTCTCTCTCTCTCTCTCTCTCTCTCTCTCTCTCTCTCTCTCTCTCTCTCTCTCTCGCGTTTCATTTTTCTTATGACTGATCCTGGCCATTAATGACTTGGGACACCTCCTTTTTGGTCGAGAGGTCATTCCTCAAAATGGGACGAAACCCCCATTTAGTCTAATGAGAGTTTTTTTTTGATGCCTCAAAGTTGTGATAAATTAAAGTTTTGTTTATATTATATAAAAACTGATTTATGTTTTTATTGTTCATTGAATTGATTTTTATTTTGAAAATTTTCGCCCACTTTTCAAACACTTTAAATCTTTTGATAAATAAATGTTTAATTTATTTAAATTTTAAATTAAAATGAATTTCGCCCACAAATGGTACTCATCTAAAGCCATGAGATCTAATCTCTTGTTTTTCATCACCATTTTTCACTCAGACTTCGAATACTTGTTTTATTTGTTGACAATTTGAATTAGTATTAAAATCTGGTTTTTAATTATCAATTAAATACAACCTTGACAGTTCTATTTGATAATTCTTCAAGTTTAGTTGATATCCATTGGAATTAAATAGAAAACTGAGTGAAAGGTCAAACTACTCAATATTAAAAGATTATATAATTTTCTATAAATAGTTATTTTTGTTTTACATTTGGTCGAAATAATCGCTAGTTTTGAACTTTTCCATCATTTAAATGAAACCTAAGACCAAAAATAGCTAATTATTGAGATTTAGAACAAAAAGCAATTTATTGTCTCATATTTCAGTGATATTTCGGTTTTTCTGATTTACTTTTGATATATGAAAACCTGAATTACGGATTCGTTTCTATTTATCGCAAATTCTTTGATAAGATTCTGTATCTAAGCCTTAAAAATATGTTTATTGTGTTTAATATGAATACGAAAATATGTGAGAAATCCAATACTAGATTAGAAATACGGTAAGAGTTAACAATTGATATGAATTTGGTTACGAATTAATTCAAAGTTTATTGTCATTCAAACTGATTTTGAATACAATTTTCTCTCAAATGTTTTACTAGAGTTTCACTTAAATCATAAAAAGTGAGAAAAATCTGTCAAAACAATTGAGATTTCAATCCTTTACATAACAATCGATCTGTAAATTGGGGACTACTTCCGAAGAGACCTAATGTTGACCTCAATCTAAGTGGCAATCAGTCAAACCTCACCTCATTTTTAGCGATTCTTAATCTGCATAACAATAAGGCTTTCACTTTGTATTGTATTTTTCACTTTATTTCGCATTCAAGTCAATAGAGAATGTATTGCTTTTGAGTTAAACACCGGTTTTATGCTGTAATCACAACTGTATTACAAAACTAACGCTAATTATAAGTATTGAATGAAAAAAAATATTTTATACATTCAGTGACTGAATTTCAGTCATAACTTGTTTTGGGAACAAAAAAGAGGGAATAGTTTTAGTGAACATCGATTCCAAGCGATTATGTGATCATAAGTCCGGAGTTTTTGTATTGAGTCACACCTGAGTTAGAATTTGATTAACTATTTTTCATTTCTCCTATCGTTTTGTTTTTGTAGTCAGACATCAAACTAATGAATAAATTTGATTTGAAGGCCGTTTCACTCAGACATCGATTTTATGCCATAGTTTTGCCCAAAAATATACTTTTCCTTATATTTTCGATAATTTGATTGACAGAGGAGACGGTTTTGTCAGTGGAGTGCCATATAAACAGTTTATAATATTGTGGTAAAGATGCCGGGAACTTGTGCGCGATGTCAGAAGACGGTCTACTTTAACGAAGAAAAGATGGCAATCGGGAAGAGCTTTCATGTCATGTGCTTTGTTTGCGGTCAGACATCACTCCTTTCATTAATTATATACTTTTTAATTATTTTCAAACCTCTTATCAGATAATAATATAGAGTTTTCATTATTTTTATTGTGTTTTCAAATAAATGACTTCTTTTGTCGTTCCGACCACTCATTCAAAAATAGTTTTCGATTTTTTTATTTTTCTATTTAATTGTCTTTTACTGTATTTGTGATTAACTTATCGTCAAATTCTTCAGATTTTTGTTTGACTTATAGATAAGATTCCTTTTATGCGATACTCATATTAAGGATACGAATGTTTTTGTATTTTTTAATCAAATTTTCAAATTAATTGACGTTTTGTTTCTCTTTCCAAACAATTACTGATTCTATCGACGAATCGTTTGTTGAGTTTTTCGTAAATTTATTGTATTTTCGTTGCGATAAACAGCAAACAAGTCGTGTAACCGACGACTAGACAGTGGAAACCTTACGGAACACGACGGGGATGTCTACTGCAGATCATGTTATGGCAAACTATTTGGACCCAAAGGGTATACACATAAATCTTTTTTGATTATAGCATTAATTTCTGACAATTCTATAAATCAAATGTTGTTTTATCTGATGAAATATAGTTATGGCTATGGAGGCGGTGCCGGCACTCTATCCATGGATACGGGTGACAGCAGTAATGGTCCGCCGACCAGCAATATTCCCGCTACGGCTCAGGCATTCATAGCTCCGAAAAAGGGTCCGCCGTCTCCACAGCCGCAGACAAACGGCACAAATAAACCGAAGTTCGGTGGCTCTGACATCTGTCCGCGTTGTAACAAAGGTCAGACTTGTTGTCTTCACTTTGTGTTCATTTAATTGAATAATTGCTTTATTTAGCCGTTTATATGGCGGAGAAGATGATGGGCGGGGGATCGGTATGTGACTAATGATTCGAACCTCTAATTGTTTTAATTTAATATTTATTATTCATTTCGTCCAATCATTTAAGGCTTGGCATAAGAGTACGTGTTTTACGTGTAAGGAGTGTCGCAAACGACTCGAGTCCACTACTCTTTGCGAACGGGAGGGAGAGATATATTGCAAGAGTAATATATTCTTATTACAACTCTTTTCATATTTATTCCATTTTATTAATGTTTTGATTCGTTTTATTTTTAAACTAATATAAAGTTGGTTCGTTTGCACCGGTTTTTAACCTTTTGTTTGAATTTCATTTATAGCCTGTTATGGAAAAATGTATGGACCGAAGGGTTATGGCTTTGGAGGCGGGGCTGGAGTTCTCCAAAACTTTGTCGAATAAATTGAGGAAATGACGAAAAAATATATTCTATCCTTCATTTCATATCAAACAACACTTCGATTCCATTCTTTTGATTCCAAATTATGTTAAGAAAAGGGTTTCCAAATGTGTGCCAATCCGTGCGAACCATTCCTCTACTACTCATTGATATCGAACCAATTGATGTCAAATCACACATTCGTTAGTTTTCGGACGAATTCTGAAATTTATTGAAAAATTGTTAGACTTAGAGCACAATCGCTGAATGTTTTCATTGAAATATCTTTATATTAATCTTAATTTTGAAACAATTTTAAAGTTATTTTATATTTATCTCTATTTTTAGATTCAGACTATATTTTATTTTTACTTAAAATCATATTTAATGATAGAATTGAATATATTTTTCTCCTGTTATTCAAAATAATTATGAAATTTGAAGAAAACATTATATTTTTGTTGAAAAACAGATATTAATGTTCATAAGAATTATATTTAATCTGAAATCACGTTATAATTAACGATAATATTATAAATTCCGATATTTATAACTAACTTAAGGCTGATTCGGGACTAATCGAGTGTAACATAAAATTAAAAATATTTATTTAATAGAAATTTTTGCCCTTTTGTACCCTTTTATCGCTAATTAATTCTTATAATTAATGTTATTTTCCCCAAATTTATGCAAATGTTGTGTATTTCAAGTTAAGTCTTCTTTTCGTTTAACTTTTTTTAGATTTTTTTTTTCTAAGAAATTATTTCAAATTTTACTTTTGATTAATTATTTTGTAATTCATTACGAGTTTTAAAATTGAATTTTCTTGAAAACTGTCGAATCAATTAAACGATTGTTTAATTAATAAAATGAATTAATGAATAGTTTTTCTCAAAACCCAATCAAAATTGTATAGAAATTGCTGTTAAATACTAATTACTAATTAAGACTTAAACCCATTGTTAGAAAAGACTAATTAAATGTCTAATCGATTAATATTTTGAATTAAATATTGGGTTTCAAACAATTTATTTAATATTTATTATATTCTGCTCTCAATTGAAGGACTGTTTGGCCGTAAAATGTTTTGATAAAACGTTTTGTTATAGTTTTGTTTTGTGAGTAAAACAATTTCTATTACAACACAAAACATATTTTAGAGAAAATCAATCAAAAAAATCGTTTCAAATAATTTTCTGCTTTCGATCACAAACTTCAAGTGATTTATGTCTTCTTCCGAAAACACATTTTTGATTCTTTTGTAGTTTTTTTTGTCTGATATATCGAATCGTCCGAAGAATTAATTAGTTTTCGAATTCTTCTTTAAAATCAATATTTTGTTGATTCTATCGGTTCTTCATTTTTTGCGCAAAGACTACAATATTTGAGAAGAGAATGAAATATCTTTCGGCGACTCTTTTCAAGTCTGAGAAACACTTAATTCTTGAGAAAAAAATATATAAATCATTTGAAACTCGATTTTCAACGAAGAAAATAATGTTTTTAATTATTTTAATGAAACTTATTTTTTATTAACAAATTTTTTTTTCATTTATAATAAAAATAATAATAAAATGAGTTAGGCTATTTTATTATTTTGTAACACATTTCCCAATATTTTGTGATGAAAACAATAAAATAAAATCAATTATTTTTACTAAATTTGTAACGAAATTCACAATTGATTTATCAGATATCAGATCCAGAAATACATTATTTTTATTATTATTATGTTATTTGAAGTTAAATACTATTTTTTCAGATATTTTGTGTGATTTTTGATTCGAATTCAATGAGAATTTCAATGAAACAAATGAATGAATAATTGATATCATTTTTGATGTCCTTTCGATTAAATACATGCAATGATTTTTAACACAGAATCCAATGGCGAACACTTCTGATGAATATTCTTGTAATGAGTGACCAATAGATAAGACTTTTTGCCAAATCGTTTGTTTAAAGTCTAGAATCAATTTATCTCTAATTGTGTGACAGGTTTGGGACAAATCAATAATAAATAACTATTAAAACGATTCATTGGTTTTGTCTCTGAATCCAAACAAAATAATTTCTAAAATGAATTTTTGTTTAATAATTGAATGGATTTTTCGTTTGATTTCGTTTCAAGTTTTTGGCGTTTTTTCATTAAATTCAAACTTAATTTTCACAAAAACTATAATTATATGTAAAACAAAGAAACAAACAAAAAATGATTCGATTCTTCCGTTGAGTCGTTTATTACATTAGTTTTTCGTCAATTATTAGAAGTAATTAAAACAAATGACTTTTCATATCATCTGTCGGTTCGCATGAATTAGTTTTTAACAGAAAACGTATTGCACTTCAATTTTGGTGAAAATTTCTTCATTAAAATACTGTACAAATCATATCAATATTGAATTCAATTCAAGAATTTGTCTCTAATTTCAAAATTCATTCAAATATTGACGAATCGAAGCACAAAATTGTATTAAAATTTGTTGTATTTTTGTAATCAATTTGAATAAGTGTCCAATTCTTGAATTAATTGATCCAAAAATGGCCGATAAGTTCATACTTTGTCTGTTTGAAGCTTAGGCTCTAAACTAAGTCTCCGTCCGTTGGCTATATTATTGATAAGTCGTGCGCTTTCCTGTCGGCGCTCAGAAATAATTTTGTCCTGTCTTTCGAAGATATCTTTGGCCGCGTCCTGATCTGACTTACACCGGGATATGGCAGCCGTCAGATTAGTTGTGCTCGTGTTGACCACAGCGGCCGCCAAACTCACTGTATCTTCAGAGACATGTATTCGTGTGGGCGTTGGGGAGAGGCTATCAGAACCACACGAACCACAAGAACTGGTGTCACTCAACTCTCTTGTCGGTCGTCTACCCATTCGAGGCGAGTGTTGGGAAATCCCTCTTCGGCCCAATATTTGTGACTGAATGTGATCACAGATGCGTTTGAATCGACGCACCGGACCTGTAATCAAAACAATTTTGAGAATCGAATCCAAGAATTGATTTCAAAATTAATTGTTTTTACCAGAAATCAAAGTAAAAGTAATGCAATAAATGGTCGGTTTGTCTGAGGTTTTGTCAAGACTGCCGTTCGTGGAGTTGTTGTCTGCGGGCGGTGTCGCACACGTTATGTCCACATGAAAGCGGACATTGCGCTGAAACATAGCCGTCCCGCCCGGCCTTTTGAACTCTACCCGGAAAGACATCGGCGACAGAACGGAATGACTTAAGTCTGATATCTATTTACAGAAATCAAATTTATTTTCAAAACATTTATTTGTTTTTGGTTTCTGAGAGAACTCACAGAAAGGAATGCGTGGATCAGATCTGCTTTAATAGCTGACAACTGACGATCTTTA
The DNA here is from genome assembly GCA_034700625.1 of Tectocepheus velatus. NCBI lineage: Eukaryota > Metazoa > Arthropoda > Arachnida > Sarcoptiformes > Tectocepheidae > Tectocepheus > Tectocepheus velatus. The sequence continues at coordinate 19,206 of JAQIXV010000126.1, forward strand.
ATGAGAATAACGTGAGTCTCGTCCCTCTCCGTCCCCATTAGGCTCCCAAACCACGATCTCTTCGTAAGTTCAGGTGACGTCTCAGGTGTAAGACTTACGTCATCATAAAGTGGAACTGTCCATCGGATCAGACAATAAGTATTATTTGAAGTATTATTTGAAGCGATAAAAATACATTTGATATCATCCTCTGTCTCTTTCTTATAGCTTATGTCAATATATTTCTATAATTGGTTTTATATATTCTTCAAAACAAACAAATCATATATAAAAAGGGATTTTATTTTATATTCTTCTGAACTGAAAACACATAAAAGGAATTTCTTCTGCAAAAAGATTGAAGAAAAACATATCCTTCTATGAGTTCATAGATTTTAACTTTCAATAAAACTTAAATAGAGTCAAAAAAAAAATTTATTGATTTCTCAGGTTTTCACGCAATAGGCTTTTGATGTGAATAAAAGAATTTCAGTAATAGTTTGCAGAATATAAAGACTATTATGTCTTCAAATGAATACAGAATTTTCACATTTGAATAAATGGTTGAAAAGTAATGTAAAAATACTTTTGATTTGAATAAGGATTGTATTGAAATGTAAAGTACCTTGTAATTTTCTTCGGTGAAACCTAACAAATATCGGAAAATCAATAGAACTTTAGTTTTATTTGAAAGAAAAAAGTGATGATCAATAAATACCTGGGACTTCCAAGAAAACTATTCTTCAAAGTATTGAGCCGTGATTTCCAATAGGGCTGAGAGAGTGGAGAGCCGGGAGGGGTTTCCAGCAGTTCGTCCGAATTGTTGACCGTTCGGTGAGGTTTCGGTGAATTGATGGGTGAAACTAATAAATTATTTGTCGTAAAATTGCTTCTCCTGTTTGTACTTCGCCTATGATTTGGAGTACAGTTTATATATACTTTTGTCGACGAATTGATTCTATAATTAAATTGATTGAAGAGAAGAGTCAATCAATTTATTCATTTCTAATATTAGTATCGAATTAATTGAATTAAATTGAATTAATGCTAACCCATAGGGAAATCTTCGTGGAGTGATAGGCGACCCGTCGGCTAATAATTCTGGAGTACGTTGTCTGGCTGTCGACGAATTGGGTCTGACATCGACTCTCTTTCGCGGCGGATCAGCTAAACATCAAAAACAAATTAATTGGCTTTCATTGCATTCAGACGTAACATAAAGAAGAATAAGTGATAGAGATATCAATTCTGACCCGATTCTGATCTGTTCCTAATAATAGATTCTGTTTCGTCTTCAAAACAGGGCCGACGCCTCTTTCGATCCAATAGTAAGAAATATATTACTTTTTCGGTGTTATGACTGATGTTCGCAAACAAACCGAACGGATGGGAGGGTTTGCGGAGAAAGAAGAGAAGAAGAGTCAGAATAAGGCAAATAAAGAGCGTTTTCTCAGTGAAAAAAAATGTGTTGAGAAAAATATTCAGTGATTGAGGGCTCACTTTGTGCACAATAAGTCCCTTAAAAGCTTTTCCTTGTCTTTAAAACAGCCCAAAGATGTCATATTCGTTAAAACGTCGGGATCGACGTCATCCCCACTCGGAATTATGTGAGTCTTTCCAATAGATTATAATTTTAGAGAATTTTCATTGATATTCACAATCGATTGAATAGAGTGTGTAAAACATGACATTAAAGTAGACTCTCATCTGATTTATGGTCTCATAAATGAATGGATAAATAAATGAATGAATCAAAAGAACATAATTTTAATTTAATTTTTCAGTCATTCATCAAAAAACTGAATTATCTAAGAAATCAACTCTCGATTCATATTTAGATCTTATTTTGGAATCAAAGGAAAACTTGTATCAAATGTAACTAAAAATGATTTTCATGTTAATTAAGGCTCGAATTTGAAAGCATTGAATAAATTTGATTAGAGAACAAAATTATGCATGACTCATCTACTAAAATCTTCTAAACTCAACTACTTCATTTTACTTTTTAGCAATAAATTGAGTATTTTGTGCTTTTCTTTCAAATTAAGGAACAATTAGTGAAATAATCCTTAGATTTAGTCAAAAAACAATAGAAAATTAATTTTCTGCTCAAATGATTTGTTTATAAGTATTGTTATCCCAATTAATCTCATTATTTACACACTTCTGTTGGACATGAATTGCAGTGAGAATTAGAGAACAAATGGTGTAATACCTGAACCACTTCTTTCATCGGCAATTCGAGCTCGAGTTCACTTTTGTTTCCGCTACAAATCATAACAGAGTTAATGATTAAACATAAAAAAACTTCTTATAGTATATCATATTCCAGCCGTTATATACTTACGCCGTAACCCATGGGTGTCGGGTAACCAAAGCTAACTGTAATCAAAGTCATAAAACTTATTAATCAATTGCATTGAAATCTCTTATGATTTACTCAAATAAACCGAATAATCAAACAAATAATTAATGAATATTCGGATCATATTCTCTGAATATATTGAGCCGCAAATGACCGAAAGTAATCCTTGGTGCTCGACTTGGATTTGACTTGCTCATTTCTCATTACACTGTAACTCATTTTAATCGACCCGTCACTCATTTAGAGGAAAAACTCAATTTGATTAAAGAAATTTCAGTTCAAGTAATGAACTGTCGGCTAATTATTCGGAGAATAATTCTTAACGAAAAAAATGTTGCCTTAAGTGTAAAATGGGGACAAAAAACTGTTTCGTCAATATTTTTCTTATTTTAATGACTCTTTTCATTGAATTAATAAGAAGTGTCACAATTTGTGAGCCCCTCATATCTCAGAGCCTATCCTTCAGCAAAAACGACATATTTATTAGTTTTTGAAGAGAAGAGTGAAGACATATTCACCGAAAATCAGAGGAGAGAAGAATTTCTTTGAAATTTTGCATTTTTTTATGACTCAAAAGAATTTGATGTCAAATAATCTTTTGGTTGAATACAATTGAGTTTATTCTGTTCCCATATCTGACTACAAAATTGCATATTTTCAACACTTCTACACATTTTATATTAAACAGGGAAAAGACTGACTGATTATTTGTGTTCTGTTTGATAGTAATCCAAAATAATATATTCTTTTATCACAAAACTATTCAATTGAGTGGAAGTGCTTTGATATGACACCATATTTCATGATATAAAATGAGTCCAGTGTTGAGACATTTTGACCAAAAGTCTAATACAATTCTCTCTCTTTTCTTATTCAAGGTTTGAGTCGCCCTCCAGTCAGTCGTTTGAATTTGAAAGGAGTCTTATTTTGAAAATACTCTCCAATACTATCATTCACTACAATAACAATGCGATGAACTCTTCCATAAAACTCTTGCCATAAACCTATGGAACTATAAATTCAATACTCAGTTTTCGTTACACTATTCCTGAGTTTTTGGGGATAGCTTTTAGAGAAGGGAAGGGGAGTTCAGTGCAAAGTAGCTTATATTCATCAATCTTCACACAATTTGATGCATTTTTACGTTAAGGGCCGTTATATACCGTTATATTAGGTATTATTCTGGTGTCTGAAAAATTCTCGTCATTCGACACATTTTGTAAACAAAGTCGCGAAACAATGCATTAGATTAACCCTATTCTCCAAACGACACCCGATATGTGTTATTCATTACAAATTTATGCTACGATTCAATGATTTTGTTTTGTTTTCTCTCAACTCATCTCTCATTCATTTGAAGGTTTTTTGAACTTTTGTTTTGGTGTCGAATAGACTTATCATAAGAAGTGTCACAAAAATACAAGTCTTAAGTGATTTCACTTAAATTAATGACAAAAAATGTGAAAATAAGGCCCAAAAAAGAAACGATAAGAAACTGTGGGATTGAGACCAAAATAAATTGGTTCGACTGCTCTGCCGGTGCTCTACAAAGACAATGACTTAACTCCAAGCACTCTATGGTTTCCTGAATAATAACTCTCGGAATAAATTAATATATTTTTTGTTTCTTTACTTCAAAGTAAAAACAAATCGATTCTAGTCTTATATAACTCATGTTTCGAAGAAAAGGGACCGGAATTTCATCTCAAGAATAACACAAAGAATTGTTGCACGAAATTAATTACAAATAAATTAAAAGAGATTTTTTGTTTTCATATCAAATAATTACTTTGAAATTAATCAAAATTAGAATATAATGTTAAACAAGAATAAGAAAAATGATCAAGATAATTATTTGGTAAAAATGAATTTAATTAGAAAATTTGTAATTAACTAACAAAATAATGCCTCAATTATTTTCAATTAATCATTTCGTTAATGAATTAATTGTTTGAACGGAACAATAGGTTTCCAAAATTCTTGACTTAAATTATTATATCATTTGACGGAAAGGCTTTCCTCATAAAAAAATAACAAAAAGTCGTATAACAAACTAAAATGAGCAGAAACTGAAGGACTGTTTTGTTAGGAAAAAATTCATAACAAAAACATTGAATGCAATTTCGTATTCAGTCTAATCTCAAATACAACACATTCTTCGCTACGAATAAAGTAATGGGTTTTTAAGTTTGAGTTTATATTCAAGAAATCAATAGAAAGAGAGAATTGTATTAAAGACTCGACCCTTGGAGTCAAGAAAAAGCATTAAGGCTTTAAACAAAATAAAGTAATACTGAATTCGTGCATAAATAGAGTTTGTGTCAGATTATAGATAGCAATGAATTTAAATCATCGATACTCACAGTAACGCGTTTATTGGCGTTCACTTCAATCATTCCTCTGAGGAGGTCCTGACACTCCGGTGGCACAAAATGTGGAATATGGAAAACCCCTCTCTTGACTTTCTCAAGCAATTGTCTCAGGTTATCGTCATCGAAAGGTAAGGCACCCTATCATTTATCACAACAAACAACACTCCATTAAAAATGCAATTCCTTTTAAAACTCATTTAATATTCAGTTGACATCAATTCTAATGTTTTTTTCTCTTAATATTTGTGTCAGAATTGCAATTGTTTTAGAAGTGAATGTAATACTGAATAATATATGAATTGCAGTAAAACTAATGAAATTCTTTGATTTATTCATATTTGACTCACCACTAAAAGAGCATAGAGTATAACACCGACAGACCAAACATCTGGAAGAAAAACAAAACAATAATAAGAGTCAAGAAATTTACTATTGATTTGAGTTTAAGACTACAAAAGAAGACGATTTAAAATCAAGACTTAAAGCGCAATACTTTCCGAAAGACATAAAATAAATAAAATCAAAGCATTTCCTAACATTTTATTCTGGAATTTGTGCCGAAAATCGTTTTTAAATATTTCTTTTGAGAATATAAATCAATATTTGATGAGAAAAACAAATTTATTGAAAGTTTTGATTTGAAATTCGTTTTATTCATTCATTCAGTCATTTCCTGGAATCCTATTATCATTTGTTAAGCGATAAAATGGTTAAAAACAAATAAATTGAATTAAATCGTGATTTAAAAGCTTTCGGATATTAACTAATTATAGGATTAATTGAAATAAATATCTCTTTTTTTATTAAAAATATCCAAATCCTAAGCATAGCATAGATTTTAATTTAAAAGATAGAGAACAGAATATTTTAGGCAATAGATAAGGATTGGGTGTAGTTTTCATTCAAATGAATATTTTCCAGAATTTTAATCAGAGGGAAGATGTGGTGAACCTGAGCTTCAATACTATTATTGTTGGTCTCATCACAACAGTAGTGGTAAAAATCGATAGACACTGAATTGGACTCAAAGTATGAATTATTAAACAAAAAACATTAAACTAAAGTATATTTGCTTTTAGAGTAATCAATATGAGGGCTCACCTGCTTGACGACCGTCGTATTTCTCGCCCTAAATGTTAAAAAAAATTGAGAGAAGAAAATATTAGAGTTATTTAATGGAAGAGACACTGATTGCTGGTATTGTTATTGTTATTGGAGTTTACAAAAAATTAAGTGATTCTAAAAATAACGGTATTTCGTGACAAATCAATGTTGAGTTTGAAACAAAACATATCTTTTTGTTTTGTTTTGAAACCCCAACTATTCATCAAATATTTATACCGGAGCTGAAAATTGTCTCAAAATTATCGAAATGTTAGAAAATTACAGTTTTCACGAATTTTATGTTATTTTCAAAAATATTTGGTTTCACTTTAAATTCGGATTTTGTTCAGTCTTTTCATATGAAATATGATTATTATTTTTCGGAAAAATTTTATTTAATTTTGAAAAATGAAAGCATTTTTAATGAAATGTATTCCGAGTCTTATCTTTTCAGAGATATTATTATTAAATATATTTTTATGAACTCATCGCTAATATTGGGAACAGAAAAATAAAAAAATACTTCGAATCGCTTCAATTGATTTGCATATGAATAGAGATTATAATTACATGAGTCCTAAAATTAGACATTATTTACATAATTCAGAATTTTTTAGTTTATTCTGATTTAAAAATTTTAAAATCAAACAAAACTTTTGACTAAATGTTGAGAAATGGAAATCTCGAATAAAATAAATATTAATTCAATTGAAAAAATTGTAAGTTTTTTGAATGAAAGGCGAATAAACAGAAAAAATGATGACCTTATCGTTAAATGTCATAAATTTTACAACTTTTTTAAAGTATAAACTCAACTAAAGGTTAGAATAATTTGTTTGAAAAAATAAAAATCGATTCTATTTTAGTAACAATTTGTCACTTTATTTAAATTTTTCTAATATTATGAAAAATATGGTAATTATATCTCGTGTTTGTCGTGAGCTCTCATAACACACAACACATACAAAACTCTGAAATAAGGGTTTCTTTGACTTTTGGCTATAAAAACCGCTTTCGTTATGAAAAATATGTTATATTAATATCTAACAGTTATATGGGATTTGCTTTTTTCATATGAATTCTGAGTAGAATATGATTTGCTTTTCAATACACTCTAGGATTCAATATTTGATAAATCGAGAGATGACTCAAACAAATATTATATGATATAAAAGTGACGGAAGACTTACTCTAATAATCTCAGGCGACGCGTAATGAGGACTACCGCACGACGTCTCTAACATTGAGCCTTCAATTTGGAGGGAAGCCATACCGAAGTCGGCGATCTTTATATTATTTTTCTCATCCAAAAGTAAATTCTCTGGTTTTAGGTCTCTGTGGCTGTAATTAAGGCCAAAAATCAAAAGTCGTTTTTCACAATAGAATCGATAAAAAATTTGATTAATTATTTGATTGCAATTTCTGTCATTTTTTTCAAAACTGAACACAACTTAATTCAATTAATTCAAATCTATTCAAAACCATTCAAAAAAAATTTGAGCCCTAAAATCGATTCCAAAATCATTTATCAATTTTTTGTTATCCAATCTCAAAGTGGAACTCAGTTTTGGATCTTATTTGAGGTTTTGATACGATTGAGAAAAGGAGTCATCGATTTTTTCCCTAAGAATATAGTGTTTGGTTTGGAGAACAGGCATTAAATTTGTGTCAATTTATTTGATTAGTAAATAATTTATTATATAATATAAGAATTGATTCATAGCTAGCATTGAAAATAATCAAATATATTGTATGATATGATATCTCTTTCTGACATATGTTCCTAAGAGGTCATGACTAACACAAAATTGGTTGACCTCATGGGGAGAGTGCGTCCAATGAATAAATGCATGAAATTCTGGTTAAATATTTATCTGAAAAGAGTGTCAGAAGTCATGATATGAGGACTAATGCAATGAGTAAACTATATTTGACTCATATTTTGACAAAAACACGAAATGCGAAAACACTTCAAATTGTGATCAGAAATGAAACAATAATTTAGTTTTTGTGATAAAAGTCGTACCAAATTGAATGACTGTGACAGAAGTCGAGCGCAGAAATAATTTGTCTGAAGAAACGTCGGGCCTCTTTGGGGGTCAGCCTTCCTTTCTTTACTAAATAATCAAAGAGCTCTCCTCCACAGACGTGTTCAAGAATTAAATATCTGTCGGCAAAAGATTATAACAAAAACAAATCAATTATTGAATATAACTTATAATCGAAATGTTATTCACTTCGAGAAAGACATTGAAAAAAGTTATATCGATTTTAATCAACCAAATGTGTCGATACTCACAAATATTTTTTATTTTCATAGACATCAAACAATCCGAGGACATGTGGATGTTCTATCAATTTCATAATTGCTATCTCTCTCTCCACCTGAAAGACAAATGTTTATCAGTTTTAAAGTTTGCCTTTTCTCTCAAAACAATTATGTAAACAAAGATTTTTTTCCACAAAAACTTTTAGACTTTTTTTGTTAGTCTTCATTTCGCTAACAAAAGGCTTTCACTCGAAACCAAATATAATGTATTGAAAGCCTTTTAAAACTTATGTTTGTTTTACACTGAAAGGAGACTTCCTTTCACTACACCATCGCTTTGCAGGCATTTTATAAAATGCATTCAAATCTAAATTTTTAATATAAACTGATTTTTTAAACGATAGGATTTTGAATCAAATATTTAAAATATTTTTATTTAATTGAAGAAATACTACTAAACATAATGTCTGTCAAATATACAAAATCAAAAGGAAATCGCATTTTATGTTTATATAAATCTTTTAAAGGTTTGTGCAATAAGTCTAATGGGTTTCCAAACAATTTTGTTATATATATGAGGAAACTCTTTCCCAATATTCCCGATCTGTTTATTTGAAATATTTTATATCTGACAGAAATGAAAACCAAACCACTGTTTTCAGAGCCTATCCCTCGACTCCAAGAATAAACAAAACCCAAAGAAAATAAATTCTAAACAAAATCTCGATTTCATAGGAATATTGGTTTTCGTGAGAAGAGAGTGAACTCTCAATATATTATGAAAATATAAAAACAGGAAAAAAACAAATACTCAATAAAATTCTTTTTTATCACTCCATCCAATAATAAGCTATCGGTTGAAGGATTTTGAGCTTTTCTTAAATTTCAAAAAATGAATTTGACTTACCTTTTGAAGTACACTTTCTGAGAGTTTTTCCCTGTTCACTATCTTGACGGCCACTTTCTTTCCCGTAACGCAATGTACGCCCATTTTAACCAAACCTGAAGATTGAAATATTTGTTTATCAGTCATAATGAGCTCATCTTAAAAATAAGGAGAATAGAGTAGAATAGAGTGGGTAGTGGTTAGAGAGTAGCGGATAGAGGATAGGGTGGTTTTTGATTAGTTGATGTACAAGACACTTCTGGTCTAAATCTCAGGAGAAGTTCTGTAATTCACATTGTGTGGAGAAATTGTGCCTATGCTAGAATGCCCATGGGCATTCATCTATTAGATGTCAGAGTATTGGCCATGAATGTGCACCAAAAAATCGATCACCAGAACCATTTTTGTTGTCAATTAGTCTTTAGAAAGGAGTCGGAGTTTGAAAATAAAATCTAATGTTTTATGCTTTGAAAGATCAAATGCGGTGCGAAATCCCATCTTTTGGTCAGAAATAAAGCACAGAATAACACTCTAGAGATTCCGTTCTTAGAACCCATAATAAATGTGCTCGATATCTGCCTAAGGTGACCAACCTTCCTTACATTTTCAACAAAATAAACCATTTCTTTCAATTGAATGGTTGAGTGGATATCATGTGATTCTCAACATTTTCAACAGAAGTCATCTTAAATACAAATAATTTCAGTTATATTTTGAAATGACTCAAATGACGGCTCAAATTAAATGTTGTGTACGACTCCACAAGCCTTGAGGTCACGTTAAGAGTGGTGTTCACAGTCCCTATCGCTCCCCAATCCTGAGTTATCTATCGATACCTTATAGTTCTTACAACTATTTGTTACAATTCATTGATCCTAAAAATGGTTTCTCTTTATATAAGATCTTTAGTTTCAGAGCTTTTCGTTTATAATACAAAAGAGAGAAATGATATAAAAAGTTCATTCGATTCCTTGAACTCAGTTTTTGTGCTTTTCCTTCAATTTAATTTTCCGATAATTTGCCTTGTTCAATTTTTCTTATGTATTTTATTATCGACATTTTATGGCCAATTCGGAAATTTTTTCCAACAAAAGCAAAGTTCATGAAAGCAAAGAGTTGTAGCCTAGTTGTAGCCCTTCCTCAAACAATTCGGGTTTATTGGCCTCTTATTTCAAATGTAATTTAAGAGAAATAATAGAGTTATAAATCAGAAGCATTTCAATCAGAATATGAGTTATGAGTTGTTCTACAAATGATTTTAAGTCAATTGAATATTAGAAAGGGTTGACCTCGAAGTCAGGTCTTCTCACATAAGAGATCATAAGAAGAAATTCTATTCGTTTGAGTCTTTGGTTTTCCGCATAATTCTATTTATTCATCACTTCATTGCTCTTAAGTATAGACCCGTTGTGTGTTGTGTGTGTGTTGTGTGTGTGTGTGTGTGTGTGTGTGTGTGTGTGTGTCTGAGCAATCATGTTCTCATTACTTCCTTTACAACTGTAATCATTAGGAATCATGTGATAACGTGCAGTGAAGCCGAACGATAGGTTTGATTCTCTTTATCGTAAGTCTGGATATCACCAGAACTTTGAGCCAAAAATAATGGTTTAGTGCCTCCAATGCCTCCAAATCGAAGTAAACTTATCTATCTTTTTGAAAAATCTCTCTTCGAATGCAAAAACCCTATTATAGCCAAAAAACAATTGTCAGACGATTTTCGTCTTTTGGCGAATATGAGAACAATAGAAACGAAAGTCACGATTGTGTTCATTATTCACAACGAAATATGACCAAGACACGACATGACCAAGATCGTCTAAGGCTTACAATTTCAATACATTGAAAAATCGATACGAAGTCCGAAGTCGAGGATCGAAATGGCGACCAAATCATATGATATGAGTTATATCTAAATCTCATTGAAATGTATTTCTTTGAGCTTACGATACATTTTCGTCACTCAACGGAGAAATCTCTACCGAAAAGTGATTTGGATTTTATATGAAATATTCATATAAAGAGAAAATCAATATTGTCTTCAATGCATTTATTTATCGCCAAAATAACATTTATTTGATATAAGACGACAGATACTGATTGTCTCGATTTCCAAGACTCGCTTGGTTTCAGATTTTGCAAGAATCAAAATCCCGGGCAAAATAATTCTTATCGAAAAGCATTCATTAAAAAACAGAAAAATAAAGTGAAAGCAAAAAAATCTGTTAAACTTTTAACGACTCATTTGGAGACAAAGCTAAGCCATAAAAACCGATTTTCATTGCGATTGCAATAAATTAAAGCTAAAAATTAGAAGAAAATCAAAATAATGTGACTCTTAGTCAGACTTAATCTAAAGTAGAGTTTGTTTTTAATAAATTATTTTCTTTTTATCGGAAAAAAGTGAACATAAATGAAGACAATGTTTATTACAATTTAAGGTTTATTTCGTCTAATATTGAAAGCAATAACAACTCATTCGGAGCTGAACTCAAATTTATTTATCGTTATTGCGGTTAACTCTGAACTTAATCAGTCTTCGAGAAGGAGAGGACGGGGGAGAAGACAGGAGGAGAGGAGAAGAGAGGAGAGCACACGAATCATGTGTACACAACAGATACGGAAAGCTATCGTAACCCATGAGAGGAGCTCAGCATCTCATATAACTTTAAGAGAGAGAACTCATAATTCGTTTTATTGTAAAGTCTAAGAATCGACTGAAACTTCTCGAAGGAAGGGCTCAATATTTGATGCAAAGGTCTGCAAAAGGAGCTCAAAGTCTTACTTTAATGTCAATGAACTTGGGCAAAAGAGAAACAATCGATAATTTATTATCATTAATATCATGTTTTAAATATTCAAAACAATTCTCCCTAAATGTTGAGCAAAAAAAGGACACACAAGTGCAAGATCATTTTTCTTCTTATAAGTAATGGTAAAAGTAATGATCAATGATCAAGGGTAATTTTTTAACCAAATTTACTTTGAATTCCATTTATTTCATGAAATTTACACATCGCCAGAGGGACTATCATCAGCAGAGGTAAGGGTAGAACCAATTTTCTATTTGGTTGAGCGAAGAACAGACCCTCTCTTCTCTTCCTTTATTAATCCTGAAATATGTTTCGGCGCTAAAACTGTATTCGTTTGGTGTTGGGGTTGTGCTCTCAAAGTCAATAAATGTTTGACTATATATTGAATCCATATATCACTGGAGAGGAATAGTTATGAATCTTATGATTGAAAGTCTTGTTTGACATCAAATTAGTTCACAATAAATGTGAGAAACTATTGCCAGACCTCTCTCTCATCAAAAATAATAAATTTGATGAAAAAATATTCATTGCATTAGATTTTATCGAAAGTGTTTTACTGTTTAACAAGCAAATTGAGCAAGATAAAAAATAAATGGTAATTTCGAGTTCTCGCTAATTGCCATAAAGGGGAGAAATGTCGTAATTCTTTGCTCTCATAAGACTAATATTCAATTCATATATGATTTGATCGGAAATTAAGATATTTTGCAACTGTTTTGAACCCCAAATCCAATTTCATTCATAACTTTAACAGTCGATTGACAGTCAAAAACCCGAAACTATTTAATATTGAATAAGACTTTCATTCGTTTCACAAAAATAGAGTTTTGACTGTTTCTCAGAAAATGGATTTTAGGGCCAAAAGAGAGGCAGAAATGGTAGAGATCTGAACGCTTTGAGCGAAATAGTCGTCAGTCGATATCAATGCAAATAAATTGATCGCTCCTACAGTTCTCAACACTAGACATGTGCTGATGTCATGTGTTCTAAATACTCGAAAGGAAAGGTCGAAATCATCAAAAATTTAGAGACAAACGTAACTCACGATTCAAAACAAAACACTTCAAACATCGCATTAGGAATACGAGGAATCGCTAATCTTCTAGTGAATAGGCACATAGAGAGAGACCTTGCTCATTCATATTCAAATCAAAAACAAATAATTTACGGTTTAATGAGTATTGAAATTAGCCTTCGCTTCATTTGAAACAATAATAAATGTCCAAGTTTAATTATGTCAGTTCATTATGTTTTTGACATTTAATAGATTATAATTTAAATGTAAACAATCGATTAAATTCAGTCCTCAAACAAATATAATTAAACAAAAATTAATTAAATTTATGAAATATATGTTCTTTTCTCTTAATTAAATGTTTATTGTCTTTGAAAAACATCAAATCTATCCGCGAGGTTGAGATTTGGTTCCGGTTCTTAAACATCGGCCAAAATAGTTGTCTTTCCAATTATGACAAACAAAATGATATATAATTTCCCTTCACTTCAGATAAAGCATTGATTTGTGACTCAAATAAAAAAATTTATTCTCTTTTCTCATTTCAATCGACTCTCTTCTCAACGATTTTTATTTCAAACTTAAACGAAATTTATCTAAAAATGTAGTCAATTATGTGCATTGGAGCGATTAGCAAGCTAAAACTAGAAAGATTCCTACAAGATTAAAGACCCAAATTGTTAAATTTGCCACAACTCAATTTATTATTCCTCATTTTCATGCGAATAACAAATTATGCTAGATAATATTGCGGTTTCTCAAAAAAAATATTAATGAATGAATCGTAAAACAAAAGTGGATAAAGTAGGTAGATACTATCTCTCATTTTTCTTGAAATTCAAATCAATTATTCATTAGACAATAAAATCAAAAACAGATATTCTGTAATTATTTTGATCATATTTTGATCATGGACAAATAAATGACGATAAAAATAGACATTTCATTTCATTCTCAATAAAAGTAAATATTTTTTTGAAATGTGAAGAATACATGAGATTTGCTTTTTATGATAAATCATGAAATCAATGGCAAATCTCTTTCAATATTTTATTTATGGCTCAAAATATTTGTAAAACAGTCTGTCCTTCAACTTATCAAATGTAAAACAAAATCTCGAGATAATCATCAAAATGTTTGATCAGTAAATGGTTTGAATTCTTTTTGAGTCATAAAAGCAGATTCTTTAGCACAGAATCGCATTGTTTTTGAAAATGAAAGTCACGTAAGACTGAGAATGCAATGAATGTATAGATGACTAACTGCTAGTATAGCGCCGGAGAAGTAGTCGCTGTAGTCATACAACAGTCACTACATTAGACCAGAAGAGAGCCAAACATAGATCAGATGCAATCATAGGAAGACATTAACACTCATTCCTTCGAGTCTTCGTTGGAAAGGACGACAAGAATACAATACGAAATTTATTGGCCGACAATACAACACAAACGCATTTCCAACAAAAGCATTACAAACAATATTTTCAAAGTAATGCTAACTTTGATTAAATCATCGAACGATACCCTCAAACAAAGAGTATTTCGTTTTTTATAGTTTGTTAAATAAATTCTCTTTTTTTAGTCGTTTTATATCGTTAAGGCCACAAAAAAGTCACCATGGTAAAGTTAAGAATTTTGAACAAAAGTAGAAAATTTTGGGTTCATTTCCTCTCATCGCAAATTCTGTCGACGTTTTGTCAAAAAAGAGTGAAAATAAAATCTTTAGTTCAGTTTTCTATAAGTCTGTGAAAGTCTTGAACTTTAATCTAATTTGAAATGAATTCTCGTATTTTTGGGCCTAAAATATTAAAGTCATTTAAAATTTGATCAAATAATAGATTTCATTAGTTTTAAAAATAGAAATGGATTTAGAAGTCACTCCAAAAAATAAAATTTCAAATTTGTTTTAAAAATAATTTTGGAGTTTATATTAAAAATTAATTAAACCCCATAAAAACAATCCAATATTGATTTCCGTATTGTCCATCAAAACAGAAATGATATCAATTTATTTAGTCATTGAAAGCCATCATCAAAAGTGATGGTCGCCCACACATCAAAATTGTTTACCATTAAGTTTATTCTGTGCGACAAATAAGAAAATATCGATCACTTGTTTTCCAAACATACAAAACATGAAAATTTAGCGAAATGTCGAACAGATTTGGGAAAACAAAAACTCAAACTCAGCTCAAAATCTATTTTTAAATCCTTTGACAAAAGGTTCTATGAGTTCATAAATATCTTTAAAATTAAAATCCTTTTCTATTAAAAGCAAAGTTTATAAAAAATTTAAATTTTAATCGAATTATGTTTTGATTCAAAAAAATATCTCAAAGAATACAGTAGTGAAACACATGTCATGTATTAGATTTCGGCCAAATTTAATGTCGAAAACATTTTAAACTCGATTGGAGTCAAGCAATAGCTTCGAGACATCTCTAAAACTAATATATATTTAACTTTAATATCGACTGAAAGACAGAAAATAAAATAAAATTTGAGAAACATTTTCAAAGAACTCTTGAATTCTTTAATTCTATAAAAACAGTATTGAACTGAAAAATTCGAGTGAAGTCTCAAATGAATATTCATATTATGAGTGAATTAAACGATGAAAAATGTTAACTGACAGCTATAAGAGCTATTACTGAAAACTAAGTGTACTATAAATAATTTGAAACATTTTAATGGTTGATAAATGACAAGATCATTTGAACAATCGGTGAGAAATCATCAATTTTTATCATTTAAATTAATAGTTAATTAGTCGACAAAATATTCTGTGCTCTGCGTTGACTCAAACGGATTAAAGACCTTTTCATTGAATGCATAAACAGATGGATTGCAGAGAATATTCGACACACAATTCTAGAACTCATTTTTGCAATGTATGGCCTCGAGTCAAATGACAAGAAAACAAAATACAAATATTCAGCACAAAATTGTTTGCGATATCGAACCTAAAGGTTCTTAAAGTAGAGAAACACCGGTTTCACTCGACTTGTGCTCGACTTGTGTTTCGAGTGTTGAGCGGATCTAATGTTCTAATAGTTGAGACATTTTTTGCATTTACTTAACACTAAGTCTCAGGAGACGTATAATCCGTAAGAATTGAGTAATAAATCACCAAAAGATTTGTCGGCCATTAAAAGCGATTCGTTAACAACACATAAGTTTAATAAACTTTTTCAGTCGAGAGTCAGTCTTTGGTTTGTTATTTGAACATAACTTTGGGTTTGATTTGATTGCGAACAACCTTTCACTTCATAAACACCACATTCATTCCACTCATAATATTTGAGTAAAAGTATTGAAACATTTTTTTCATAACTCTTATGACTCTAATGTTTCACAAAAATTTTGATCATTTCTCAAATCATTTCTCAAAACAGTTTCACATTTGAAAAGATCTTTAATCCGTTTAAAGCAATATTTTTAACTGTCTTTCTTCAAATTCACGGCTCATTTCCATTTGAGGCCAATTTTATTACACAATTGCATAAAATTTTCATTTCTTTAAGAGTTTATAAAAATAAAGGAAATAATGAAATAAGAATTATATCTCAAATGAAAATGGATTTGATTTTCATTAAGAGTATTGGAATCTCATAAATATTTTTAATAATTGATTTGATATGAAGTCAATACGTGTGTGACTTCACTGACAATTATTTTAGTGAAGGACAGAACCATTGGTTTGATTATAATATGGCTGAACCAGAATCTGAAAAATCAGGTCAAATGAAAGGATGTCTAACCTGTCTGTCCTTTGCCGAGAGTCTTCTCGAGTCGGTAGGGGCCGACATACTGGTAAGTGTGTGTGTGGCCGTCGTTAGTTGATCCGTCACGTCCAGACATTGTGGTTAAGTCGGTTGTGCGCTAACCATTGGCACCGCATCTAATTTATTGATACACATAAGAATCGGATCCAAAAACTGTTTAAAAACATTTGATTTTATTTAAATATTAGATATTCTTCTAATTATTGGCCTTAAGTGACGCCATTTGAACAATACGTATATAAATAGAGTCTGAATTCGTATATAAAAGTGATACTCAGAATAGCCTCCAAAACAGCATCCAATCTATGGTTTGAGTCTAAAAATTTATGTTAAGAGCATTGCGTTTACAACTGAGTACTGCATTGGATTCAATGCAATCGCAACCAAAATATCGATCGATTCAAACATTTCTATTGCGTATAGCCTTTGGAACACAGATTCCTACGAAAGCATAGGAAACGACTGGAAACGACCCCCACCTATGGTCTCATAAACTCAATCCTTGCGATCGATTGGAAACCAACAGAAACTTAATTAAATCCAATTATTTTCAGTTCAATCACAGAATAGCTTTGTTTCCATCGTTTTTGTCATCTCTTTATTGGAGAGCATTGTTTTGGAAACAAATATACAATTAAGTGAAGACTCGATTCACATACAATTGTTTTCGTCATTTATACTAATAATCATTGAATCAAAAAATTATTTTATGGTTTCTTCTCATATAAAATGAATTTTGAATTACTTTTATTAACTTTTTTATTACAAACTTATAGATAAGAAAATGTTCTTAAAATGCAGATAAAGGCATAAACTTATGATTATTATTGTTTTAATCGAATTTAATATAAACTTATTCATTATTTTTATTGAAAAACTACAAAATTTTAAATCATTATTAAAAATATAAATTCATTTTTTGTAAAACTTCTTAAGAGAAGGAAACTTATGTCCGGCTCTCCATTCGCTACAAATTCAATATAATTTTGAGTTATATAATGAAGAGACAAAAATATAAAAACAATGTATGAGTAAAAATAATCTGAGCAAAAAAATCTGACTTAATTAATCTTGCAAACTCAATGAAATATGACATTTTTATGATGAGAGTGAAATGAGCAAGATCTTTGTCTGATAAATTTCACTCTCAACTAAGTGACTCACTGACAGTCACTCACTGTTACAAATGGTTACGTGATTTATGAGTGTTTCCTATGTTTTGCCTCTTTTTGATGCTTTGAGACAACACTTGAGGACACGATTCAGTATTTTTAAGTTTATTTTGATTTGCATTTAAGACTCAAATCCTCTTAAAAAATGCAAAATATATTGTCTCTGAAGACAATCGGAGATAAGATCCGTTCATTAGACGCTTATCCAAAAGTTTTGGAAGACTTTAGGATTAAGACATTCGGCGGAGCGACAGGTCTTTCACTTTTGATTTGTTGGCATTTATTTCAACTAATATTTGATTTTTATCTTTAGTCACAATAATTAGCGGACTATTAATGAGTGTATTATTTATATCGGAATTGAATTACTATTTAACGCCTGAATTGAGAGAAGAATTATTAGTTGATGTCTCGCGAGGGGACAAACTTAGGATCAATTTAGACATCATTTTCCCTCAGATCTCGTGTCAGTTCTTAGCCATCGATGCGATTGACGTTTCCGGTGAACAACACATCAATATTGAACACAATGTATTCAAACGAAGACTTGATCTGAAGGGAGAGCCCATCGAAAAACCAGAAAAAGACAATTCAATTGCAGAGAAGACAAGAAAAGAATTTTTAACTCAATTATCGACATTAAGTACAACCACTTTAGACCCCAACCGATGCGAGAGTTGTTTTGGCGCCGAAAGTGCCCGAAGAAAGTGTTGCAACACTTGTGAGGAAGTGAGACAAGCCTACAGTGAAAGGGGTTGGGGTCTCAATAACTTGCAGGATATAGTTCAGTGCAAACGCGAAGGGGTTAACGAAAAGTTGCAGAACTTCGACAAAGAGGGCTGTCAGGTGTTCGGATACGTTGAGGTCAACAGAGTCGGGGGTAACCTTCACATCGCTCCCGGAAAGAGCTTCAGTAAACATCACATTCATGTCCACGATATGACAATCCAAGACTTCCATCGATTCAATTTGACGCACAAAATACGTCACCTGTCCTTCGGTCGGACTATTGCAGGCAAAACAAACCCATTGGACGGAACCGTTCAGATCGCAGACGAGGGCTCAATGATGTTCCAGTACTACATCAAAATTGTTGCCACCATTTACTCGAAAAGTGACGGACAGGTACTACAGACAAATCAATTCGCAGTCACCAGACATAAGAAGCAAATACAGGACACCCTCTCAGAGAGTGGAATGCCTGGAGTCTTCTTTATCTACGAATTCGGTCCAATGATGGTTAAGTACTCAGAAATCAATAAATCGTTTCTCCATTTCCTGACGTCTCTCTGCGCTATAATCGGAGGTATTTTCACAGTTTCGGCGATAATCGACTCTTTGATATACCACTCGATTCGCGCCATTCAAAAGAAGATCGAATTAGGGAAAGCCTCCTAACAGTCGACCCTTTACTTAAAACATTCCTAAGAATTATTTATGAATTTTATAACAATTTAAGTCATTATTAATAGTCTGTCGACCAAAACAAGTGATTCTCTTATTTGTAAATAACATTAATTTATATTTATTTTAACTTATATTCAAATCGACGCAAAATTTTAAATAAATTTATTTTTATTCAAATTCGAAACAAATGATGAAAATATCACAAAATTGTTTTTGTGCTCAAAATATTAAAATTTAAATTAAAGACATTTTTTTCAAAAAGAGTTAAAAATGTAAAAATAATTCCGAAAACATTGAAATTATGTTTAAATACGTATTGTTCACAGAATTTAGTATTTTATTAATGTTATGAAAGACCAGACGATGAGTTATTTCCGTTCGGCGTTTGCTATCATTAAAAGTAATTCAAATTAAATTCAATCAATAATTGAAAGGACAGAATAACTCACTTTATTCAAAGGCATAAAAACAAATTTAGGAATATTTGGAGTTTGGTCTGAAGGCGAGTGATAGACGTTTGAGGTCTGGTCTAACTTTTTAAGACGAAATACTTTTAGCTTTGAATTTTGATTTTGTTGTATCCCTGCAAATGACAAATCAAGTGATCAAAACATTTTCTACATAAGAGTAACAATCGATTTACCGGTTATTTGAAACGATTGTGAGTTTGGTTTTGGATTTTGAGTCATTGGATTCATATTAAGAGCCACTGAAGGCTTTTGTTCAACAATTGACTGGTTATTAAAGTCTTGAATAACTATTCGTTTCTTTACGGGAACACAATTTGTAGGAATAGATCTCAAGCCTTGAAACTGTTGAGTACTTGAACTGATTGACTGTCCATTTGATTGAACACTTGTTGTCATTAAATTATTCTGAGCCGTACTCGTAATGAGTGTTACGGGTCTCCACACCTGTTGGGACTCACATCGACTTAATTTGATGACAAGTCGTTTAGGATCGGTAGTAACCAACGCTTTGCTCGCGTTTTCGTTATTTGAAATGACAGATGACGTGAAAGCCGGCGAACCATTCATTGTATTTACAATACTTGTGCTCACAATTGGATTACCGGTTGAAACAACTTTGAGAGAGAACTGCTGACTAACGGCCGGTCCGTTTGTGCATTGAGTAAATTGAGGCGAACTTATTATGACTGCGTGTTGGGGAAGAACCACACCATTACCGCTCTGTTTAATGCTTTTACTCCATTCCTCCAATGATTTGAAAGTCAAGTTCTCATTGAGTAAAGGGTTGGCCGGAGTTTGTGGAGCAGTCAAAGTAATTACCCTTTTATTTGGATTACTGTTTGCATTGCAGAGGAAGTTGGCCCACATATCGCCGTGGATTTGAAGGGAATTCTCCATTTGATTACTACTCTCTTTCGCAGAAAGGCATACATTTGAGTCATACGATTGAGTACTTCCCGGAGAAGACTCTCCAAAAGATGAGGAAACACTCGCCGGGATTCGTATGGCTCTGGACTCGTTAGCCTCGACCGCCTTTTCTGCCGCTTCGGCCAAAACGTCGAGTGCTCTAAAAGTAGACTTCCTTTTACTCCTCATTTTCTTCTTTTTTGCCTCAATCGCTGGTTTTATGTTAGTATTCGTCACTTTCGGCGGATAAATGAATGCTGTGCTCTCGTTATGAGTCAATTCTCTTTCCAAATATTTAAGGGAAGCCTTTTTGAACGCTCGCCAAACGCCGTAAGACATTAATGAATAACCATTTTTAGGGCCATTAAATGTCTCACAATTATTAACCATAAGTTTGAAGTCGTTTTCGATTTCTTCAAACTTTTGATACTCTCTTCTCTGGATTTTGTGTTCAATAATCGACAGATCAATTGGTTCTGTAATCACGCGATAATACATCGGAAACTTATTTCCATCGACCGCTTCGGCGAAAGGCCAGGCGTCCCGATTCGACTTAACACTAGATATGACTGATAATCATATTCGTTAACATAAGAGAGTAAATCATTTTTTCAATCCATACCTTTTTCGAGCCCTTCATAAAGTGTTTCGATATTATCTGTCGGACGGACCGGTATTTCAGTATAACTAAAATTTAACGAAAAATAGGTAATAATTATTCATAGAATTGACGAAAAATTATCAAAAGGAATGAAAACTAAAAATATTTAGGCCCTGTTTGAGAGGAGAGGGTTTTTTGGAGCCAATCAAAGCATTTTACAGCAAAATAGGAGCCGTTTTGGGGAGAAATTAAATGAATGAACGGAACACCAAAACAGTTAACTGAAGAAGACTTACAAAATTGTTTCTTTCGAATTGGAATGTCGTTAATATGTTTGGCTGAGACGACACTCGCATAGCATATGAGTGCCCATTGAGAGAAACAGAGAGATGTTTATCAATTTTATGTTCATTTAACACATTTACTGATCTGAAGATCGTCTGAATCCCGAATCAAAACAATTAATATATCAATACTTACTCCTCATTAATGTAATCAAATTCAGTGCTCTCCATATTATGGTCGCCACTCTCGCTGTCGATTCCGTTACCCAATTCAATATTATCCCGTTTAAGCGCTCGTTCGGCCCTCTCTTCAACCAATTGGAGTCTCTTCTGAGCCCTCACTTCTCTGTCCTGTCGTATGCGTTCACTCCTCGTTCGTTCCAACTCTCGATTCTTTCGGCCCAACTCTTCCTGTTTGCGTCGATTGTCCTCTTGTTCTTCGATTTCTTCCCTTTCTTTTTGAATTTTCTTTAATTCAATTCTTGATGAGAGTCTTCGCGGCAATAATTCAATGAGTTTTTGTCGTTCGACTCTTTGCTTCTCTTTTTCTCTTAATTCATAAATTTCACTGATTTTCGGCACAAAGTTTTTCGACAAAAGTCTATATAACTCTAATTCACTCTTATTTTTACTTTTGGCAAATCTATCGGTTAAGTCCTTCCACTCCTGTTCTGTTTGACAGATGAGAGACCAACCCTCACGTCTTTCTTCTATACTAATCGAAACTTCATTCAAATCTTTGAAATCGTTTTCATTGAAAGTATCGTTTGATTCACTTTTGGGAACAGTCTTTGATTTGACAGCTTTTGGGGTATAAACACCGTTTGGGACGGACTGGGGCTCAGATTTTCTCTCTCTGAGTCCCGTTCGTGAGCCTAACACTTTTGGGGGTAGAGCTCTACTCTTCTTCTGCTCTTCTTTTTTCCGTTTGGAGTCAAGAAGTTCCTGTTTTTTTAAATCCTGTTCCGCTTTTCTCTTCTCTGCCTCTATTTTACTTTTGATATATTCGGCCCTTTTGTAAACCAAATCTTCGAACTTATTATAACTCTCTTCAATACTTTGAGCGGCGGAAGGGTTCTCTCTATAGAGTCGAGTGCCGTAGAAATACCAATAAATATATCCTTTGCTATCAGTTCCGAGTGGTTCTACTCTATAGTCGTCAGCGTTTATATCATTAACTTTCTGTGATATGTCGTCAGCGAAGAGACGGTAATCACACAAACAGTGAATTACATCGACTTTAGTTCTGAGCGAAAGATCATCGAAACGAAGAGTAATCTCTTCTCCCTTATCATCAAAGGAGACAAATGGCGACCTTTTCTTCTCGATGTCTACCCATTGAATTTGGAACAGTTTTTGCAAATATTTTTCCCAATTTGAGTGACTTTGGATTAAAATACAAACAATTCATTAAAAAAATATCAGAATTAAGGCTAAAATCAATGAATTACTTGATATGAGTATCAAAATATCCCTTAAGAAGAGCGCAAATGAGTCGCAAAATGAGGTTATTTTCATTTAAACCCAATTCCGGGTTATCTGAAGATATATTCGATAGGAGAGCAAACTCTAAGTCCTATTAACGGATAAATAAATTCAAATCAATACAAATATTAATTGTTCGGCAAATCGGGAACTGACCTCATATTCAAATTCGGGTAAATTAAGACAATCTCGGAATAGACTACAGAAGTGTGCGATCGATGGGATCTGATAATAGGTTTGCAGTTCTGGTCAAACAAATGACAAATTGTTAGAAAAAATTTAAAAAATTGGGACAAAATTATGTAAAAAATTGATTCAAACCTTCCATCAAATAATTCAAATCTATTTAAAGCCAATTAAAGCCGAAATCCAACCAAACGTTTGACTGTTTTATGGTATAAATTAAGTAATGATTTAAATATTAATCAATAATTAAATATAAGCTAACAATCGATTATATGATTTAAAACTTAATTAAAATAACAAATAATTGATTTTTGTTTTGCTTTCAATTGAAATGCTTTCAGTGAAAACAAAAGCCAAACATAAATTGTTTTCAATAAAAGATGAAATATTTTGTCCCCGAAATGTATCAATCATTTGACAAAAAAGTGTGAAAATGTTTTATAAAAGTAGACATTATTTATGTGAGAGAAAACTCACCGTTTGAGTGGTTTCACCACTTTTTATGAAACAATGAATTTATGGATACTTTGACTCTTCAATAGACAAACCATTAAAGTTAACTTTCAAATGAACTTGGACAATTTGTTCCCTCGATAATTATCTTTAGGCTATAATCGCTTTTCCTTCAATTTTTCTCAATACTAATCGTTTACTAAATGTTAGGAAAAACTTATTGAAATATTTTGAGCAGAGATTCAAACGAACGGAAATTCAAAATAAAAGTATAAACGAAAAGTTTGGCGGCTTTTGGTGTTCGCCATAACTCTATTCAATTGAGTCTTCAATAGACTCTCTAAACTCAAACACTTTTTTTGGGGGACTTTTCAACACTACTCTCGCGTCTAACCTATGAATCACTACTCAAAACATTTTTAAACTTGAATTCACTTTTCAATTGAGTCATCAATAATAGAGTTCATTAAACTTTCTTCAAATTAATTCAAAATTATTCAAATTCTCTTTAATAGTTGAAAAATGAACCAGGCTCAAAAGGAATTCCAATTTATTCTGGTAATCATAACTAAGTTTGAAAATAAAAAGCAAAATAATCAAGCATATAATTTATCGTGAAATTGTGAGCGCAAAACAAAAAAAAAGTTTATGAGAAAATGGATGAGACATAAGAGAGAGAGTAATGTTTGACTCAATTAGTGTTAAATGTTTTATTTGATGAGAAATACTTAAGAGTGGATTCATTTGATAGAAATCGTGCGAAAAGACTGTTGTCATCAATTAGTCAAGAGATTAGGTTTTGGTGACAAATGAGTGGAACCCCCACAGAGATGGCGACACCGGTATTGGCATTAATGGTGTAATTGAGAGCTTTTAGCGAACAATCATTTGATTGAATGCATTGAATGAGAAGATGGAGAGAAAAATCTGCAAAACTCTGCAAAACACTAGACTTTAATGGCTGTGACTCTGAGGGGAAAAAACATTCTGTGAATGAAGAGACGGCCCATTAAAATGGTTGAACATTAATAATAATATTAATATTTAACTGAAAAACACGAATATTATTGTCTTATTTCTCTACAATTATGTCAACATTTTTAACAAAACTATTATTTATACTTCAATTCAACCGAAAATCAATTAAACACTAATTGTTTGCAAACTTTTTCGCATTTATTTAATCGTTTTAATTATCAATTAATCCAAGAAATGGTAATTTTTTACTTTTTTACTCAATTTTTATCAAATTTTTTCTCAAATTAATTGATTTTTTATTAATTTTTTTTTCAGGAATTTAGTGAAAAATCCTAATCTTATCGTTATTTTCAACTAAACATCAATTTAAGTGAAAATTTAACTGAAATGTAATGAAATGTTTGAAAATTTTTGGAAATCATTTGAATTGTTTATTGACTACAATGAAGAAGAAGTGAATCAATTTGAGTGATAATCGATAATTAAATTGATTGTGAGCTGAGGTCTTGTGCCTAGAGGTTGGTGTCGGAGATGGACCCGACCCAGTGGGCTCATTACCAAGCTCAACAGTATTCCCGATTAAATGCTTCGGGAAATCGTATGAATCAATTGAATGTCGCGTCGGGTCTTAATGTGGGCCAAAGTGGTCATCAGCTCAATGTCAACGACCATTTAGGACTCGGGGTGTCGGCGGTTACGGCCAATGCGGCCACTAATCAGGCTATGACTGGTCACTACAGTTCATCTGCAGCTCATCCGCACTTCTTCTTTACACCGCATGGACTAAACGCAGCCTCACATCAGACGACATCTCACGACAGCTCGTCCTTCAACGCCAATCCATTCCTCCATCACCCGGGATATGACTCAAGTTTTCTTACCACACAATTCCAGTCAAAGGCCTCTTACTTACCGACGGGTGGCGTCGGATCGGGATTTCATGTGAATCCGATGAAGAAATCAGATAATGATATGAATAATCTGAGGAATGCCTACTGTTCTACAATGACTGGAATGAGTTTCCCAAACAATATCAATATGACGGCTGAGACTAACCCGAGTCTCACCACAGGATCATTGTTTCCGTCGCACTTAACGCCAAACACATGGAGACATCACCCGAACCTAATGGGGAACAACTCTTCGAGTGGACCCTTCGGTATATTACCGCACGAAGCGGTCAATGCAGTGAATGTCATGAATAGTGGCGCCAATACTATTGGAAGCAGTCATCCGCACGCATCCCATTCCTCACACGCGTCCCATAGCTCTCATTCATCGCATTCTTCTCATAACTCTTCACACCATTCGAGTTCATCGCATAACAAGTCGTCAAATGAGAGCACAAAAGGCCATCCCTTCCATTCCCATCACAAGACATCTGGGATGTCAACTGTCGACAATTCGTTTCGTAATATTATGCCTCCGACACAATCGAGTCATGCGATGCCCACCAGAGGACAGCCATCACTGGATGCGTCTGTTGGGGCGAAGATCAGTGGTCACCACCATCTGAGTCAAACAGATCCATACTCTGCGCCGAATATGTTTGCAGCAAATATGATGGCAGCGGCCGCTCATTACGACACAATGCAAACACAAAGATATGCATCGGGTTTGACGACAGGCAATCAACAGGCGATGAATGCCTTCACGACCAACACCTCATCCCGAAGTGCTTACCCTTATGTTGGCTCTCACTCCGATGCGAGCGCTCGGAGTCGAGAACTTTCTTTAACCAATACTTCAGCACTAATTCAGGGCTCAAAACAGGTCTCAAGTAATTCATGTAATGCAAGGAATATGAGTGCTATAAATGCTATGAACGCAATGAACGGCACATATCTGTCCAACTGTTCAATGATGCCAATGATGACCAACAGTTCCCAATCGGTGACTAACTATTCTTCGAGTCCGGCCCATAGTGTCAATAATGTGAGTCTAAGCGCCAATCAATCGGTTTCGCGTTCGTCGTCTTCTGCCAGTAATCATGGCTTACAACAGGGGAACGACTCCTCCTGTAGTTTCGGTTACAACAGTCCGGCCGCAAACCTGCCTCAGTCTCCTTACCCACAGCCTCAGCGATCAAACACATCGAACTCTAGTCAGGGCACTCCTACTACCGGTGCAGCCGTACAGTCATCGACGCAAGACTTTTCCTCTTACGGCACTCCTCAGGGCTACTCTTCAATGGGCGCCCAAACCCCGACCCCAACACCCGGTTACCCAACGCCGCCTTCTAGTGTTGGTCAGCCCCACGTCATGTCATCGAATTCCCAAACGTCGACATCACATGAGGAACAGATCCAACACTACCCCCAACTGACGCCCCAAACGCCGACCCAAAGCACTCAATTCAATGCCAATTACGGCACAAATTTTAATTCTAACCAAAAAATGCCGACAAATGTCAGTCAAAGCTCTGAATCAATTTTGACGAATAGCTCCTCCTGTATGGTTGCGGCGGCCAATGAGCGTATGAATGGCGCTCAGAATAATCCATCGCAAAGGCAGAGCTTCTTAATGCCCGGAACTAATATACACGAAACAGAACCGGAGTCGTGCGGTCTCTCCTCAATAGTTGCTGTCAATCCTATGTCTGATACCCTATCGAACACTAAATTGAATTCTGAGCCAATACTGAATCCTGTGTTTGGTTCTCAAGAAATGGATTTCAATGCAATCAATTTCCCCGCAACTGAAGACCCAAATAATGGGTTTACTTCTAATCTGAGTGTCGAACAAAACTTCAGTAATAATAAGAAAAAGAGTAAAAGTAGTAAAAAGAAACAGAAAAGGGATAAAAATAAGAATAATGTAAGCGTTGGGCTATCGGTCGACTCAAACAATGGGTTTACTGGTTATGAATACCCGACTCAACAGCAATACCAAAATTATCAAAATTCTAACCACTATTTAATGTCCCAATCGATGGCACAACACCACAATTCCGCCCCTCAGGAGACGCAACCAACTCATGCAGTTATGACGACTGACACGAGTGGTGCCGACACCCACACAAATGCCAATTGTTATGAAATGCAATATCAGCAGCACTTACCACAACCCCAACAGACCCCTCATCCTACACAAGAACACCCGACACATGATTTGATGCAACAGTTGCCGCACGAATCCCTTCCGACAGTACAAACACAAGACCAACAGCTAATAGAACCGGTGATGTCGATGGCGTCCCAACAGTTGACGCAAACGACGACTAATTCTGTGCCCGAAAAGCAAACCTTCCCCACAATCGACGACGAACTTAGTTTTCTGACCGAACCTACAGATTGTGTTTCTATGGAAACCCAAACGCCAAACATGAGTTCAGGCGTTCAAATGGAAACCCAGTCCCCACTTGTGATAAACCAGTCATCAAACATCTGTTCCGATCGTTCGAATGCAAACTTATCTCCGAATGCAAACCAAAATTCAAACTCAAATCAGGGAAATAGCAATTCGTCGCAACCCTCGGGTTTCATGAAAAGCTATCTCTCGTTCTGTAACTCAAACTCTCCGACAACTGTTCCCATCAAAGAGAAGAAGAAGAAAAAGTTGAAGGAATCGAATGAAAATAAAGTCAAACAAAATACAGTTAACGGACAAAAGTCCAGTAAAAACAATAAGAAGATAAAACTTGAGGACAGTGTCTTCGATTGCATCAGTGAAGATGTTTTCGACACAAAGAAAAATAGCTTTTCGTCTGTCAGTCAAAACACTCCAAAACTATTATTGAGTGACGAAAATATTTCTCTGAAAAAGTCTGCGAATGATCGCGAAAACTATGAAACAAAGTTTTTCAAGAGAAGGCCCTCAACTAATATCAACACAAATAATGTCCAAATCATTGAAATGGATCCGAGAAAAGACATTAAGAACAACAAAAAGAGAAAACAAAATAAAATAGACTTTTGTTTAAATGAATCGCAGAAAACACACGACGAGTACGAGTTTGTTGACAGTCCGACGAACACCAGTTCTGTGAAAAAGAGCCGAAAGTCGAGCACTTCTGACAATTCAAATAAGAAGCGAACGGCACCTGATTTCGAGAAAATAACTTCGCCTTCGGTTAACATTAACTTCAAAAAGAATAACATTAAGAAAAACAATATTTTGACGAATACTACAAAACCAATTCTGTCGACCAGTTCTACCGAATCCATAGAAAATAGTATTAATTCAGTCGTAATGAAGACTTTGACTGAAGTTGAGATCAAAGCAGAAGAACCGGTGAACCAAATGCAACAAAAGCCAACTCAAGTGACGCCAAATTCAGAGACAATAAAACCAAATTCAGTGAATTCTTTGCCGAACCCAACAAATAATAATAAGAAACCGAATAATGTTTCGAATCAAACAAATAAAAAGTCTCCAAATCTGAAGACGAGCCCAACGGTTGCCATAACTCCTATCACTACAATTGCCTCAACGGTAGCCATTGAGCACATTCTGAGTCCCATTCAAACGACTCCAATATCGACGACGAACAACAACTGTCCGACGACTACTTCTTTGACCAATAGTTCCAATTCGTTAACAATTCAGACAAATTGTGGACAATCTGTTGGAATGCAAAGCGCGGGAACTAATACTCCGCGTCGACGATCGCAAGACAAGAAGGCGTCCACTATTAGGGAGGGAATGATGAGAACCGGAGATTTTGTTGTTTCTATGGATGAGTCTCAATATGACTTACCTGTCATTTGGAGAATCGAAGGCAAGAGTTTGTTGCAGAGGTTTGAACCCACAGAACAGGACGACATAACTGTATACATCAATACCTCATCTGTAAGTCTTAATCATTGATTTATTTGAAATTAATTTTAATGATTTGTTTGAAGTACTCGGCGTGGAATCCCACTGTTAGACAGCGCTATACTGGAGTTGACGTTAGGATTATGGGCTGCAGTCGTACGCGAATTGTCGTCGAAAAGTTAGGACTGACTCAAAACAATCCTAACGTTGTGTAAGTCTCACATATTTTTGTTTTTATGCTTTCCATTCACTCATTGGTTTTGTTAACAGAAATGGTTTGGCGACTATTGAAAGGATAGGCAATAAGACGAATGCCTCCCAATCGACGTCCAACTCATATCATAATCAGGAAAACTTTGAAGTATTTATCCAAACACTGATAAGTCAGGCATTGGATCCGAATTTCATTTCAGAAATCGTAAAAGAAAATGGTTTGACATTATTTTTTGACTCAATTCTCAAAATTAATTGTGTTTTGTCTCAAAAAACAGACGAATACTTCTTATCTCACGTTCAGGCGATAGACGACGTCTGTTCCCGAAAGAAATCTCGATTTTTCTCAAAAGTCAAATGGGATGCAAATATTGTTAAGTGTGTGGAGACGTACCCACTCTTCACAGTCACCGCTCAGAACAACGTCGGAGACCTTCGATGTCGAGTATGTCTTAGTCTTTAATTGATTTAAGAAAATTTTAATTAAATTTAATTGACTTTAAAGTTATGTCACGACAACTGGAGCACACAAATAATGCAATTCAGTGGACAGCCATACAATCAGATGACTCTCGAGTCCCAGACTGGAGTCGATCTGAAGCAAACCAAATACGCCGCATGTGATCCCTGTGCCGACAAAATTGTATTATATTCTCATTTACATCACCAAAAGTATAATTTCTTTTGCAAATGTAAACAAAAAGTGAGTCTCTTTTATCCAATTGTTTTGATTTCGATTTAAACTTATGTTTTGTCTGTTGTTTAGGTCGAGAATATGAGGGGCGGCGACGAAAACAAAGAATCACATGTGATATTAGAATTGTGTCTTCAGGACAGCGATTGGATTAATACGGTTTGTCTTCATTTCACTTCAATTTTCTAACTTTTTTACTAATTTTTGTTTAATTTGTTTTAATAGCTGTTCAAAGAATTGGAAGAGATTTGGTTGTCTTGCGATAAAATTAGGTAAAAATCGATTTGTTTTATCTGTATTTCGATAGTATTGCAGATAAAACGCGATTCCCTATAGAAGTGTACATTTGGTGACTCCTATCCATTCATTTTGACTTACATTTCATTACATTTGTATCGGAGTAGTAGTGATTTAACATCACTTTACGCACAAATGAAACGTTGAATAATTGCAAGTTATTATGAATTTCAATAATCATACAAAAGTTGAATTATTTTCCGATTCGACATCAGATTTGGTGACAAAACAAATCAATATTTATCTCAAAAAACATTTTTTGAAGGTTTTTGTTATAATTGTTTTCGAAATAATATTTTTTCGAATAGACTTTTATTTATTAGTATTTATTTAAATTGAATTCTTTGAAGAATTTCTTCTAAGAATCGATTGAAAAGTGAAGTTATTTTTTGAGATATTATTTGATTTAATTGTTTTTTAATCATTTGATCCCAAACTCAAAGTTTTACCAAAAGTTTTGTCATTTTATATGACAAGAAATTCGTTGAAAGTTTAGACTAAATTACAATTTAAATGAAATTCTTTAAAATCTGACTAAAGTTTAGTCATTCAAGACTTGAGCTCTTTTTCAGCTCTAATTTCAATCACGTCTTGACTTTCAATATTCAAATCAATTGCAGATTAAAACAAATCCAGAATTTTATAGATTTTAAAAATTGAAGACACCTTTTGATTAACAAAAAGATCTTTTTTCAAATTAAAAGTTTATCGATATTTAGAATTAGTTATATTTGTTTAAATATAATATAAATATATAAATAAAACAACAAATCTATAAATAATTTGGTAAAACTTTATGTAATTTTTGGTATTAGGAATATATTTCAATTTGAAATGTAATTCAATGTTAATTCAATTCTGTATTTATTATTACTTTAAATGTAATTATAAATAGACTTCAATTGTATTTGAAGTTTCACTTCATTTGAACGTCTCTTTTGTGAAAATATTTGTAAATTATATATATTTGAAGACATTATCATTAATTATATTTAAGTTATTATTATTATTATATAATGTGCTCTCTCTCTGTTGAATCTTATTTTTATTAAAATAAACACTCAATCAATAAATTCAATTGTTTTTGAATCTCAAATCAATTCAAAAAAGTTTTCCATTTATTCATTTCTTTGCGTTTGTAATCAAAAACTCATTAGAATCAGATGTCAGTCAGTCTTTAGATATTTGAGCTTGGCAATCATCATGATTCATTAATCGATGATTTATTGATCGTACATTATAGAGAATTGACACTTAGCTGGGTAGATAGTAGAATATTCACCTGTTTTCACCTCAACTGTTGCCTATATTTTCAATGAGAAGTCGGAAAACTTTAGGTGCAATACATTTGAGTTTTTAAGTCATTTATTTGATATGACTTTTTAATGAATAAAAGGGACAAATCATTTGCAATACTGTCATCGCATTAAATCATTTACTCTGAGCACTGACTTTGATATGTTTAGGACCGGTGACTGTCCCAGTGCTCCGTCAATGGCAGTGATGGCACTACTCTTCTCGTCAGACAAAAAATGTTTTGAGAGTTAGGCCTGAATTGTGCGCAAACTCTGTCTCTCTGTTGGTCTGAATGTTCGCAGCATTGAGTGAATGAGTGAATCATTTTTGAGTTGAGAACACATTTATCCAGACTTTCAATACATTCAATAGATATTCAATACATTGAATACAATAGTATTTAATTGCAATTATGCCGACCCTTAACACCGCCAACAAAGAGACTAAAACAGGTCATAATCCAGACCACAATGAACCACAAAAATTGGTTCAAAATCTGGTCGACAAGAAGATCAGAAATCTTGAGAAGAGAAAGGTTTGTCTCAAAACAGATATTGTCTTCACTTAACACTTATTCCGCATTTGATTCCGACTTTTCTCATAACAATTGAACGCCATTTGTCTCACTTTCGATCACTTTTTCACTTATTTTACATTTAATTACATTTTATTTTATTTTAAATTTTTGTCTAACCTTTAAATTAATTAATGATTTACTCATTTATTAAACTATTTTATCGATAAATCGATTTGTTGTCAAATAAAAGCTCTGAAAAGTGTTTACCAAAAATGTGTTTCAATGAAAAAACTCATACAAAAGGCGTGTCTTTAATATCAAAACTTTTGATTAAAAAACTTTTTGTTTTTAATTTTATTAAACAAACGATAAAATGATTTAATGAATGATTAGATAATTGTCTTTAAATGAATCAAATGTTTTGCCAAACGATTGAATTATTTGCAAACAAAGAGTTGAGACATGAATTGCAAAACGAAACCATTTGTTTGGTTTTGAATTACTTCCCATTTTATGTCTTTAATTGGATTTTGTTTTTCAATTAATCTATGGTTAGACTCGACTCCAAGAACTCCAGGGATTGGCAGCAAAGGGACAGACGTTAGAACCGGAACAGCAGATAGCGATCAAGAAGTTGGATCAAGTGGTGGAGATGATTGACCTCATGAAAGATCTCAACAAATCCATCGCTGAAGTCCTCACTGAGGTATAGATCTCTTCAATTGAGACTTTCGATTGCATATAGAGAGTGACTCCCACTCCATAAACCGCTTTTTGTTTATGGATTTCCTCTAATCGTGACCTCATTTTGACCCAAATATTGATAGAATACGAAACAACAGAAAAAACAAATGAAAAAAGAGTTGTTAGACAAACAAATCGAAAGACAACAGCAAGAGATCGAACGACTCAAGACTATCATCAAATTCCAGGACATTCTCGGAAAGTTTGAGACCACTGTTAGGCAAGACTTCACTAAAGGAACCAATGGAGCGATTGTAGGCTTAACTCATTTTCACTTTATTTCAATTAAATGAATGGTTTTATTGTTTGCTTCAGAAACTAACTGAAGACCAGATCTGCCAATTGGACCAACTCTTCGCTTTGATTACCGATGTCTCCGACGATAAGATCGAAACGACAACCGAAAAATTGATCGCTTTGGCTGACGGTAAGTCTCGGGAGGCCTGGACTGGAGTGACGTTCCTTCAGCTCAAAGAACTCATGAATAGTATCGTCGAAACAAAATACTTCAATATTGATATTCCTGTGAAAGACATTTCTGTGAAGACCACCACAACCGCCAACTCTACCAATAAGTCTACTGTCGTTCCGAACCCCAAATCTGAAGAATCGACCAAAAAGTTTGTCAAAGAAAACAACAACTCTTCGAATAACACAAAAGTATTACTCATTTTTCAATTGATTTGAGATTTAATTGTATTTTTATTTTTTAGACGACTTCGGGTTCGACTCAATTCCATCCGACGATTGCAACCGAATATAGTCCTAATCTGAATCAACTCCAGAGTCAGTTCTCGACGGGAATCAGTTTCATGACTCGCGACGCTTTAGTAGATAAGGACCCGGCAGTGGTTGCGGTGGCGTCCGTTCCCAACACGTATTCATATCAGACGTACGACTCGTTTATCAATAACTCGATTCCCGATCCGAACAATACTTCAATGAATCCGCAGAAGACGACCACTTTTGACACTTCTTCGATATCAACGATTCCGACGCAGACGTTCACAAACCAACAGTTCGCAGCTCTGATACCCAGTTCTGCTGGTTTTTCAGCGGTACCGGTAACTATAGCAACGGTTCCCATCACAGGATTGGTAGCGCCCGACATGACTGGAGGGGTGTCCGGAGATATGATGACGACTCAAATGTATGGAAATCATCAGAATTTTATGAATGCAGACAAACAACAGACAAACGCCAACACTAGTCACGAACGCGGAAATACCTTTAACGACGAACACAGGAATAATCGTAATCTACGCAACAGATCCGATCCCAAGAAGAATATGAACGGCACTGGAGGTCGACCTCGAAATCCAAACAGAGGTCAGTATTTCAATGAAATATTTGTGAGAAATGATTAAACGTTTTGATTGTCTTTTAATTAAAGGACAAAATTACGGTCAAAACCAAAACCAAATGTTCGGAAACTATAATCCAAACCAAATGAACGGTTCCTCCTTCGCTAACAACACATTTGGAGATAAGACATCGAACAACAACTTTAGTGGAAACCGTGGCCCCAGACCTCAGACCCAACGTCCCCGTCAGGAGAGGCCCCGAAACAATCAGAACTTTAACCAGAATTTCGCGACGACTGCTGCCAAACAATAAAACGTTTTTTTACTTCTATTTAAAGCAAAAACAAAATTAATAATTGTCTGACATTTGGCGGTAATATTGATATCGATTTCTCGAAACAAAAACTTTTAGATTAACGACCGGTAAAGCTATTGATTGAATGATACAATAATTTGCCTAAACTTTCAAATAATTCTAATTTATTATCAAATTCTATGTAAAAATTGAAACATATGTATAGAAACGTAAGGAAAACGAATCCATTTCTTCTAATTATTCCTTTCTTTTAGAGCTTTACTTAATGTTTAGCGTAAAGACTCTTAACTCTAAAAATGTCGAGACTTTTCTCATTTGACAAATCATTTTCTCAAACAAATCATTTCTTATATACGTTTTTCTCATTTTTCCAAATAGTCTTAAAAACAAATTTAAACTAAAAATTGATATAATTTTTGATTTTAAACCGAAAAATAAAACAAATTTTTGGCGCAAAGTATTAAAATAAAGTCTAAAAACAATTGTTTTCAATAATAAGGGTTTTGAGTGCCTCCAGAAGTGGCCAACAATTGATTTTTGTGCCTATTTTTCAAAAAAACAGATTATATTTAATATTGAGACCTAATCCACAAATTATTGGGAATTGTTTTGGATTTTAATTTAATATATTTTGTGTTTTAATTATTTGCTTTACCGGCACTTAATGTCAAATAAATTTGATTTTCATTACATTTGGTTTCATTTCTTTTTGTTTCCTCATTATATCGAGTCTTTAGATTACAATCAAAATCACAATTCGTGTCAAACATTGAGTTTTCGTTTCAATGACTTGAGTTATGAATCGATAGAATCGATTTGAATTCAATTGAAATGATTTTTTGGAAGAACCGCTTCAATAGATTTTGGGATCAATTGATAGAAAGCGGTCAACAGATGTCACTATTAACTGAACCTCTATTTAAACCGCAATTTGTTTTTCTTATGAAATGTAAACTTCGATTGCAATCAAATGAGTGTTTAATTTAGTTTTTAACCAAATGATGGTACTCTAGATGTCTGTCCGCGACCTTAAGAAGGAGTCTTTGGATGCGAAGAGAAGACAATTAGATCTGAATCCGTGTTTAAATGAAGACAATAAGGCATTGAATTGTTTAACACTTAATGGAAAGGATTCGGACAAATGTTTGCGAGAATTAGATAATTATAAAATGTGTAAAACTTTTTGGTATGAAATACAAAAATTCAGAGAAACTAATGGTATTCAACCCATTCTTCCCGAACCACAACAAAGACAACAATTAAAAGACATTTATTTGAAGACCGGAAGCCTTAAACCAATTTTTCAACAAATGAAAAACGACAGCCAATTGTGAATTATTAGACTTTTAATAGACTTTACGTTTAATTTCTTAAATAATATTAGTTTTGAATCTAAATATAGTTTTGTTTTAACCAAATGTTAACTAATTTTACAAAAGTTTTTGTGAGAAACGTATCGACAGTGAGTCCACTGACGGCTGCCTTCAATCGTTTGAACCCAAAGTCAAAATCCTTTCCGCGATTTTTCGACCGAAAGACCGGTTTATTCGGTAATGAATTGCTGTCAGATTCGGGAGGTTTTTATCTCTTCAAAGAGAACGCCATCATTGAGTCCGACCGACTCGTGAGAGAAGCCATCAGTCCTGACAGACAAAGAAAATTAGTCCAAATATTTGATCAGTTGTCGAACTGTTTGTGCAAAGTGGCGGATATGGCAGAGTTTGTACGTATAGGCCATCCCTCACAACGTTTTGGTCACTCAGCAGAAGAGGCATCCATTGCTATCAGCGCTGAAGTCGAGAGACTTAACACAAACAGAGTCTTATATGACGTTTTGCTGAAAGCGGCCAAAAACGGGGACCGATTCCCGACTGATCCCATCGATGACTACGTTATGGAACTGTTTTTGTTTGACTTCGAACAGAGCGGTATTCACTTAACTGAAGACAAACGCAATCTCGTCGTACGACTCAATGAACACATACTACACGTCGGCTCATATTTCATGAACAGCACATCTCAGCCGAGAACTGTTCCGAAGTTAAAACTTCCGGAAGAGATAAGAGATAGTTTCAAATCAGACGGAGAGCACATCATTTTTACTGGACTTCACAACGAGTCCGAAAACGAATTGGTCAGAGAAGCCGCTTATCGGGTGTTCCTCTTTCCTGACGAACATCAGGAGAATCTGTTGAAAGAGTTGTTGAGCTCTCGCCTCAAATTGGCCCAAATCTGTGGCTTCGAGTCATACGCCGAGAGAGCCATCAAAGGAAGTATAGCTAACTCTCCACAAAATGTTTGGCAATTAATTGATTCGATTACCGATCGATTGCGACCATTGGCTGAACGAGACTTCGATTCAATGCTCAAAATGAAGACTTCGGAGAACAGATTCGCCAAAAGTATTAAGTTATGGGACGTTCCCTTCTATTCAAATCTATACAAACAAAAGAAGTTCAGTCACGACATCACTCTTTGTTCGCCTTATTTTTCTTTGGGTTCTGTAATGGACGGACTCAACACTATATTCAGTTCTATTTTTGGTGTTAGACTCGAGATCTGTGAGCAGACAATAGGTGAGAGTTGGCACCCGGACGTCATCAAACTCACTGTCATTGAGTCCGACTCCAACTCAGTGTTGGGTTATATTTATTGTGACTTTTTTGAGAGACCGACGAAACCACAGCACGACTGCCACTTCACTATTCAGGGCGGATGTCATTTGCCCGACGGCTCATATCAGATGCCGATTGTCGTCCTTTCTCTTAGTCTTCCGAACCCAACGCCAATCTCCCCGTCATTACTTACCCCTCATATGGTGGACAACCTGTTCCATGAAATGGGTCACGCGATGCACTCAATGGTCGCCCGAACCCCTTACCAACACATTACGGGCACCCGTTGTTCCACTGATTTGGCAGAAGTTCCATCAATTTTAATGGAATTCTTTGCATCCGATAAAAGAGTAGTTCAAACGTTTGCGCGTCACTACCAAACGGGTCAACCCATTCCCGACCATCTTTTGGAAGTTTGGCTAAACTCTAAGCAAGTCTTTATGGCGAGTGATCTACAATCGCAGGTCTTTTACTCAGCATTAGATCAGTCATATCATAGCTCTGACCCTTTGAAAGGACACAACAACACGAGTGAAGTTCTCTCAGAAATACAGAAACATTACTATAGTCTGCCGTCAGTTGCGAACACCGCCTGGCAATTGAGGTTCGGCCACTTAGTCGGTTACGGAGCGAAATACTATTCATATCTGGTCTCGAAATCAGTCGCCGCCAGTATTTGGAACAAATTGTTTCGAAGCGATCCCTTCTCCTCCTCTTCGGGACTCACTTACAAACAACAGGTGTTATCACACGGCGGAGGAAAACCTCCAAAACTTATTGTCGAAAGTGTTTTACAGCAAAACATTAGTCCAAACAGTCTCTCAGACGCTCTCATCGATAATGTTTTGGAAAGTTATGACAATTTCAATGAAAATTAACTTTTGATTAGATTTTGTTCAATAGATTTCTTCTTTTATTACTTAGTTTTCAATAAAAAATGAATTAAATAAAAAATATTTTGAAAAGAATTCAGTTATGAATCAAATTATTTATTATAAAAACTTTTTAATACATTTGAAATTATTTACAACTAATTTCTGTTTTTGAATAAAATGCTTTAAAATCAGAAAAATTGGATTCAAAGATAAGTTATCATTACTTTTGAGTATTTCAAACAAATTGTGTTTTTCTTCGAAATATCGTTTACGTTGTTTTTGACAAAAAAAGACAAAAAAAATTTAAGATAATTGTGACTCAGTTTTGGCTTTTGTTTGAAATAGTTATTTATAATTCAATTTATATACAAATAATATATAATTAAAATTAAAAATATTTAACTCAAAAAAAAATTCTAAAATTCTGTTAAATAAGAGATAAAAAGTGGAAAAAGATTTGAATCGAAGAAAAGACTTTATGTGAAGACGAACACAGATATAGAGAGAGAGGACAACATATTTGAGCAAAACTTTGAGGAAACACAGTCTCTGTTCTGTCCGTCGGCGCAAACAAACTGTCAAAATATGTTCCCCTCTCTCAACAAAATATTATCATTTGATTGGTTTTTGAGCACCAATTCATTGAATGAGTAATAAAATTGACTTAAATTAGGAAAACATGAGTTTATATCAAAAAAAGAATTGAATCGAAATTCAATTGAAATAAGTTTTTTCGTGAATTTTGGTTAACCTTAGAATACATGCGAAGACTTTGCTATCGATTGGAATTATATTTGATTCAAATCTATTGTTACTTTTGAATCAATTAATTAAGAAAAAGGTTTAAAATCATTCAAAACTTTGAAGAAATGAAAAGTATTTTTCCGAGTTTTTAATCGCGAGTTTGTGCGACACATGACATGCAATTGAAAATTGGCTCAGAATAAGCCCTTCTTCTTCTTCTCCTTATTCTTTCCGTCTAATTGTAATCTAAAAAATAGAATATTTTTAAGAAATTATTTGTTAGTAATTCAATACATTTCAAACAAATCAAACAATTTTTTGTAAAAAAATTATTATTTTCATCAATTATTAAGCTTTAGTTGCGATTAGTATTCGGCAGTAAATCATTAAAAACAAAAATAGAGATCATTTTCTATAGAATATATCAAAATTAAAATTTCATTAATTATAAAACAAAACAATTATTTTTAGCACATTTTTAGACTACATTTGACGACAAGTGTTGGCTTTCGATAGGGTTTTAGTTTTTCGCTTCAGATTCTGGTCTTCAGTTGAGACTGAATTCCAATTCACACTAATTTTGAATTAAATAATAATTTGATTAAAAAAATACAGAAAATAATAAAATTAAAAAAATGAAGATTTGATGGAATTCATGCAAAACTCAAGAATTCTTTTTCCATTTTCCTAAAAACGTTTT
This sequence comes from Tectocepheus velatus, assembly GCA_034700625.1. Taxonomy (NCBI): domain Eukaryota; kingdom Metazoa; phylum Arthropoda; class Arachnida; order Sarcoptiformes; family Tectocepheidae; genus Tectocepheus; species Tectocepheus velatus. The sequence continues at coordinate 58,808 of JAQIXV010000126.1, forward strand.
TTTGCCAAATATTTTCGACTGTCGGTGACTCGTCTGACTTAAAGTGGACTCAGACGGCGCGGGAGTCATATAATGGCCGTCCGTCTCATTGTAATCCCTAAAATCCGTGCAATAAAATGAAGTCAAGACTAAACCCATTTCACAAAATACTAAAAATTGAAACTAAAAGACGAAAGCAATAGATATTTACCGCATTCTCTCCGTTAGAAGCGCTTTAATCATGCAATTGAAGCGACAAAACCATAATTAAAGAAATGCATTCATTTTAGTTTAAATATCGTTAAAAACAATTAAATCATATCTTTATTATTCGTTTCGTAATTTTTTTTTATATTTATTTTGATTTTCTAACGAATAATAGAGATATGACTAAAAGCCGAATACCATAACCGACACATTAAGCCCCGCATTAGTGACAAAAGCATTTAGACATCAAAAGAGGACTCACTCTCTCATATTGTTGTCCAAAGTATTCATTCGTCGCATTTCTTCCATATCTTTGGAGATGAGCTCAAAGGCCGCCAATTCCTTCTCCAAAGCGGCTCTTCTGTCGTCCAACTCTTGTCGCTGTTGTTCCAACTTTTTAATCATTTCGTCGTTACGTCTCGTCAGCTGTCGTTCAGTAAAATAATATTAAATAAAATCTTTTGTTATTTGATTGGAAACTAATCTCATATTTTATTAAAAACGATAGTCTCTATCAAAAATTCTTATTCCGGTATTTAACGGAATATTCGATAAACTATTCGTGGAATAAATGTTCAGTTTATTTGATACCTATAAAACATACATCAAATTCACTCAAATCTATCGGTAAATAAATGAATGAAAGGTTGGATAAAAGCATTCAATTTATTAATATCTCAAACGAATTGTTGAACTAATTATTGAAATATAATATTTTGATTGATTTTGAGATCAAAGGATAACTTTTTTTTGAAATAAAATTTAAAATCAATTAAAAACTAAAATTGACTAAAAATATCACATTTTGGTACGGATTTGATAATTGAGTGACAATTAAATTCAATTGTAAAGGACTTCAACACTTAAATGATTTTTGAATCTTTCAATAGGATTACATACGTCTGCCTCAGAGTCCTTCAGTTTATTAATCTTTTCGTTGACTTTCATTTCGAAGACCTGTTCCATCTCTGCCTCCATTTTCTTCATTTTTGTTTCGTGTTCTTTCTTTTCCTCCTCCATCTGTGCCAATGGGTTCCTGCAATTTAACGTCAATTCCATATTAAGAATATATTTTAAACCAAATAATCATAAAATACTGAAATAAGTCAAAAGCGATAGAAAATCAAAATAATTCATAAAATGAGTTAAACATTAAATGATTCGTAAAAATTAGAATATAAAACACAAATCAAAAGATTTATACTAAAAATTTGTTAGAAAAAAGGGAAAGGATAGCAACAAACCCAATGCAAAACTCAAAGTTTTGTTTTTATTCAATTCTAATCCATTACTTACCAGAACACCATCTGAGAGGTGTTCTTCGATATCCATTGAGAGCAATAACTAACAGATAGACACAGGAAGTGATAAATCAGTAAAAAACACATCTTTTATATATATAGAGAAGAAATTCCGCGAAAATATTGATTTCATGCGAACAACAAATTAATGGAAAACCAAATGAAAGCAAAATTAAGAGCAAAAAATAAGAATCGATGCCTTACTTATTCATATCTTTGAGCGTTTTCTTGTTCTCGGGTCCGATTCCGGTCAGTTTACGGCACCGGAAGTTTTCGTAGTGAACGTTATTAGTGGTGTCCAAGAGGTCCAACATATAGGTCCGAATCAAAAGGTTACGGAGCGCCACAAAATCGCAGTGATCCATATTCTCGACTTAATTCAACAATAATTAACTCAATTCTCAATATTAAGGTAAAGGCTTACTGTCGACTACACCCCAGGGATATTTACGGCCCCGCTTTCTGTCACCACTCGCTTCGATCACATAATTACTTCCGACGACAGCGAAAGGAATTCTATTCTTCAGCTGTTTTTGAACTTTTCCTTCTTCTTCGTCCTCACAGTCGGGAAACTCATAGATTTTGATCTTATTTTGATTTAATTCATTCATTACCTGAAAAACGATAGAAATTAAATCAATTGATCGAAACTTAAAAAGGAATCAATTCTCACGTTTTTCTTGAATTGAAGACATTCTTCTGGTGTCATAGTATCTGCTTTAGAGATAACAGGAATGATATTGACCTTATCGTGTAAGTGAGACATAAACTCTATGTCCAATGGCTTTAATGAATGACCAGAAGGACAAATGAAATACAGACAGCAATGGACCCGATTGTCCTGAATGTGTGTCCGATGAACGCGTGTCTCTGCGTTCAGGTATTCTTCGTAACGGCTTTCAATGAAGTTAGTGATTGGTTGCCAACAGTTTGTATTATCGACAGCACCACCAAAACCGGGCGTATCGACTATAGTCAGTTGAAGATTAACTGTCTTTTCCTTTAATAGGACTTTAGTCGTCTCCACTTCAACCGTCTTTGTCGCGCGTTTTGAAGGACCCGGATATTCAGCGGAATAGATGTCCGTCAAAAACATTGAGTTAACTAAAGTTGATTTCCCTAAACCTGATTCACCTGAAGACACAAATTCAATCATTTATTTCGATCATAAGTCGAATTCAATTATTTTATTAAAAATCAATTGAAATGGAAAGACATACCGACGACCATAAGAGTGAATTCAAATCCTTTTTTAACAGTCTTTCTGTGGATCTGATTCGGCAAATCAGAAAACCCGACAAAAGTATCCGAGTCTTTAGCCGGTTGTTGTTGTTTCCTCTTATTCTCATCAGTTTTCAAAGAATTAGTCAAATTTTCGATGCGGTCCCTCTCCCGGTCCCTATCTCTCGACAAATATGTCTCTTTAGTCAAAAGATTGGAATTCATGGCAGAGTTAGGAGGCGTCGGACTCTCGCGAAAAAGGAAATCGCGTTTTGCGTTCAACTGAAACAAATAATTATCACTTTTTATATGAGTTTTATTGGTTTAGATTTCATGTGTTCAACAAGATGTCTAAAACAGGACTGACTCAATTTTCTCCCTAATTAATGAAATGAGAGAACCAAGGATTCAATCAATTTTCAATGCGTTTGTCCCTAAATTCATGATAGAATGACATGATTGACCCAGTCATATTTTGTACACCTTAGTTGAACGCCTAAAGTTTAGATTCAGCGGAAAACTCATCAAATATTTGGAAAAATATTGAAATTTGAGTCAAGTTTTGATTTACATTAAAGAGAATTCATTGAAATATTAATCGATTCAAATAAACGTCAATTAATGAGTCAATCCATCAAATGTTGAAACAAAATATTTGGTTAAATATCAAAAAATAGTCACAGATATTATTATCAGTCGTTTGAACAGATTCCACATTATTTGAGTCAAAGTAAATATTTTTTGAAAGATTTTAAACTAAAAATAATTGTTTCATCGCTTCTTATAACTGAAATATATGTCAAAAGAAAAAGTTTAAGATATAAGTCAAATGACAAAAAGTCAAAATTGATTACATTTGAAGCAAAGCTTTTCTAATGAGTCAAAAATAAAGTGAGAAAATATAAATGAATTCAATGAAAACCTCAATTAAAAAAGTGAGCATTACTTTGAAAACAACACAAATTGACGAATAATTTAACACTAAATTAAGAACTCATTCGTAATAAATAAAATAAAAAGAATCAAGACAAAATGATGGTGTGCTCAGGTATTTATAGTGTTTCGGTTTATCATAAAATATGAACTCAAAAGAAATGAATGGAATTATCGTTCATTTTTGACAACAACTTAATCCTCAGATTTAGTCAATTTATTTATGAAATGTTTAGTTAAGTAAAACAAAGTAAAAAAACTAACTCATCATTGATGTGATCAAGCTATTTTCTTATCAAATAATTTGAATGTAAAAAACTTTTGATCGAAACAAACAAATGTTTAAAAAGGAAATTATTTGAATAACAAAATTCAATTGAAATTCGAGTAGAACTCAGATGACTGTCAACTCGACAATCACTCAATGGATTAATTTTCGAAAGCAATCGGAAATGTTTTGCAAATAATAATCCATTTTATGACAATTGAAATCAGATATGACTGAGCGGTAAACAGCTTTCAGTGGAATGATTTGTGAGGAAAGACCTAAACTTACAGATAAGTTCTCTTTACGAGCTTCGGGTGAACTGATCTGTGGCTCATAAATCTTCTGTCTTTGAGCCAAACGCTCGACCCCTGCGAAACGATAACTCGATCCGCCATAAGTGGGAGTCGTAGGCGTTATGGCAGTAGTTGGGGTCGGAGTCGGGGATAAGTCCCGTAAGAACTGTTCCTTAAGAACTGATGACTTAGAAGTGTTTGTCGGCGACTGCAGTGGAAGACCGATGTTTATCATCTCATTTATATCAGACATGGGAGACAACACATCTCTGGCCGGAGTGACCGGAGTCTGACTGCGAGACCCGACCTGTTCCCAACCGGTCACTAATTTCTGAAAAGCGCCCAAATCTTTGGGAACTTTTCTGACGGAATTGGAATTGTTATACATTCCGGAGATTATAATTTTCGTATCATTGGTTCGAGAGATCATTGCCTTTGGTTTAACTCAAACTTCTTTGAGATTCAATTCGAAGAGAAAAAGGTTTTACAAAAACATTAAAACATAACACAAATACATAAATAGAAACATTTGACGAATAATCTCAGCATTAGTTAGAGATATCTTCAGATGTGAGCCCCTCTTCTTTGAGACTCAGATTTGTATTGAAAGCAAAAACAGATGTTCTCTAAAGAGAGGCAAAGACTGACTAAATGTTCGTTCAGAAGACAGACTCGATTTGAGCACTGAATCAATCGGAGCTCTCATACCATAAGTGATGCACAACTGGAGAGTGCGAGACATTAGACAATAAACACGACAGACATTAGGCGTCCAATGATTACAATTTTGCATACATTATATGTCACATAACATGTGCTCCGTTTCGATAACTAATGAAATGCATTATCGATAAGATATCACTCAATGAAACACATCTTTGGCTATCATTTGTCAAATCAAAAGAAAACTAACCAAAAGTCTGTACACAAAGATTAGTTTTGTCTGTTATGTCACATATCTTGATATGAGTCCAGCACTTAATACACAACTAATCCGATAGTGTTTTCATCAAAAAAATAGTATCTTATTTGTGGAACAAATTCAGAGAAGTTTTTATCGAATAAAAGTTGAAAATATCTCAAAATATTGCAAACATTTAATGTTTTTAAAAATCGATATTATATTCACTAAATTAATGATAACTTTACGAAATTTTTTCACTGAAATATCGATCAAAACGGAAATTATGTACAAATGAATGAAAAAACAAAATCTGAGCGGAAATACTGCTAATGGAAGACAATTTTGATGCAAACAATCGCATGTCTTCACAAACTAATCAATTGGTCGCTCAGGTAATGCACGGAATACAGTCTAATCGCAATAAAAATCTTGTACCCCAAAGATGTACCATGTCTATGTACCATGTCTATTCAAATGGGTAATTCATGTTATTTTCATCCCTTCTATTATAATGTGAATTGAGGTTCAAATAAATTCAATATAAAGTCTGTATTGAAGTTCTTATATAACTTATTGAAGATTTGATTGAAACGAATTCGTCTGTAATTTATTTTAATAATAATTTAGCGAATAATTCATTTGACTGGGAATCTGACGGTTGACGTGAATTGTCGTTATTTGATGTCAGCTCTCATTAAATGTTTGTTCCGTTAGTTTATTACCGGTAGCACAGGATTCATGCAATCGGTTCACTCGGTCCCCATATTTCATAGAAAACTAAATCAAATCATTTTTCGTCGAATCAAATATTGATTTCAAGGTTAGTTTGAAGGAGTAGTAGGAGGAGGAGGAGAAGGAGGACCACCACTAATACATCGCATGCAAACCCTAAGTTGAACTTGGCCAACTTTGGCACAATATCTTAGTCAAAGTCAACTTATAATTTACAAATAATCTCATGTATCGATCAAATATGAGATCTGCCTGGATAATCATCTGGCTTAAATGAGGAAACTTGAGGACTGGGCCCCTTGTGGTGACCCCACCCATTAGTAACGGAGTCATACAAAAAGATGAAAATATGGGCAAAAGTATCGAATTATTGGATTATATGAATGAAAACAAAATGAAATTCAATACCGGGTTTGAAAATATCGGAAAAATTTTGAGAAAATTATGAGAAAAATGATTGAAATCAAAGAGAAATCTTTGTTTTGTTTGAAATAAAAATAACAAAAAACTATGGAAAGCATTGACTCATTCATAGTGTTTATTGTTTGGCGCTTACAATGAATATCAATACAAATGATATATCGATTGTATTTTTTGATAACATTAATCATTAGTATTGTATTCAATAAAATAATTGCTTTGACTTTCAAATCAACGTTTATTTGAATCATAAAAGATATTGACTTAAAATTAATAGCATTTAAACCAATAGTAACTTAAAACACAATTATTTGAAAAACCGCACAAATATTGACATTAGGCTTGAAATTGACTCAAACATTGTTCGCCAATAATATAATGAATAAAATGTAAATGTGTCTTACTTTGAGCCGGTCCACTTTTGGAACAATTCACAACAAATGTCAGTAAAAAAATATAAAATCAATTATTTGTTTGTAAAGTAAAACAAGAGTTGAATTGAAAATCACTTCAATTATACAAAAAATCGATGATTGGAGTGACTCCAGGAGTGACTCAGACTCTCAATTATCTCTATAGAGGTGTTCGCCTTAAAAACACTTTCACCTCTTGTCCCGAATCGGAACGGATTTCCCAATCCGTTTGAAATCAGTTTAAGTTTTCTGACATTCAATTTATTTTTTCAGTCGTTTTATCAAAAGATAAACTTTTTTAATATCAGTCATTCGTCTTTCAATTATTGACTCATCGACTCGATTCATATATTTTCCTGTCATTAGTTTTCAACCATGATCATTTATCTGCATCCTAGGATTTAAATTTTAGATTGTCCTTGTATAACTTCCTTGCTTATTCACTTTTGTTTCTTTTTTTTATTGAATATATTTATCACAGTTTTGATTGTTTTTGATTAAGTTTTTATCTGAGAATCACATCATTTATTAGAAGCATTCAAATCAATCAAACAATCATTCATTCATTCAATTGAAACAATAGTTTCTCTTCCTTTCGATTAATCGACAAATAATTCAAACAATTTTTTTGTTGAATAAATGACAAAATATACGGAAAAATAATTTATTTCTCTAATGCTATCAATTAATGAGAAGACATGAATATCCCAATTAATCAAACTTTTTATTTCTTAAATAATCTTTAATTTCATTTGAAACGACTCTTTCAAACATTCATTTATTTGAAGGTTCTTTAGATATATTGAAATCTTTATTATTTAGTATAAAATCTCGTTTTTATTCATTTATTTATTGAATTCATTTTAATAGGAATGACATCGAAATTAATGTTATTTTAGCGGAAATTTTATTGATTTTAATTAATTGTGAAAATAAAAATCAATAACTGCTATGAATTGTATTATTTGTTGAACAATACAAACAAAATAATTTTTAATAAGAACCTTAACATCACTTTATTGGGGCCTATCTTTCATAGAGTTATCTCACGATATCTTTTTTTGCTAAGACATGAGCAGAGGTGTGACCTCTTGTGTAGAGTTAGCGGTCAAGGAAATTGAGCATAAAATGTGGTGGTGTGTTGGTAGCATGGTCATGTGCACCATGGGCATATTTGTAACTTTGATTTTTAGGTATTCATCAATTTTTGAATAAAAGCAATGTTTTGATCAAATGTTTTATTTACAAATAATTTTGAAATGAGTTAACATCTGATCAGAAAATCTGAATTAATTTGTTTTTTAAAATATAATTAAATTATTATTTGAATATCGATTGGAATGAATATCAATCGAAGCCTTTAATCATTAATTCATTCAATCATTTGATTTGATGTTAAAATCGCCACAAATAGAGATGACTATAAAATTATTAAATATTACATTAAAAGGCAGTCCCTTCTGGAGGTTGACTTAATTTCATATTTTCTTTGAGAGTCATCGCACGTCTCAACTCTTGTAAAACAGTTTTAATCGAATAATTTCTTTGCCAACGGGACAGCACTGGAAGTGTACGTCTGTCGACCTTAACACACATTAACATAATGTTAATACAAATCAATTGATTCAATCGTTTCGATAATAGAAACAATTATGAGATAAAAGAATCTTCAAAAGTATGGTAAGACAGAAACAGTGGCAAATATTTCATCAAATTGTTGAAGAGTACAATAGACCGGCAAATGTGAGACAATACATACCATTCCAGTCGTTTCATTAATGCCCGACATTTTGATTTTTGAGATGAACCTGACATTCGGGGGATCGTCCGGATAGTTGTGACCGCACTCAACCTTAAGACTGTAGATCCGATTCTCGTATGGAGTCTATTGTCAAAAAGTGGACAACCATTTGATAAATTGATTGACAGTTCAAACAAAACAATTGTAAATGTATTGCAATCAAACAAAAATGTGAGTCGAGTCATACCCGGGGCGGACCGATGATCATTCCTGTCCAGTGAGAGAGAGTCATGTCTGAGTCATCTTCGAGACCCCAAGAGATGGTTCCATCGCCGACACCTTTTTGTCCTTGCTCCAACTCTTCCAATAAACGAAAATTTCGCGGAACGACAACACCTTTCCATACAAAACCATACATTAATTGCATTCAATTTTGAGTTACATATCAACTAATTTATGGCTAATTATTGTCTTTAATAATTGAAAACAAATCAAAATCAAAACAATTTGACGCATAAAATGGCGATTGATTTCAATGGTTTTGATTCAATAAATTATTGATTGAAATGTACTTAAAGTCAACAAAATTTAAGGACTTATTGACACAAATAGTTTCAAAGAATATTTAATGATATGAAAAATGATAAAAAGGTAAACAATTAAAGCGTTAAATACCCGCAGCGGTTGAGTTAGAGGCCATGCCTTCCAATAATAGACAATAATATTGCGATCAGTCGTCAGTCAAGTGGCGATCGCTCTCAAAGTTAGGCTCTCCTCAGGTCTTCACAATCACTGCTGACTAATAGTAACAGTAATGACATCTCTTATCAAAATAACTCTAATATAACTTTTTTTTTAATTAATCCCAACTTTTGTTTCAACAGTAAATCAAATGAATTAATCAAAACCGAAACAAATCACTTCATTCAATAGACTAAAACATATACGATATAAGAAAAATTCATTTTTCAGATCAATTCATTTTGTAGGTTCAATTTAAACAAGATCATTTTTATGACTATAGACATGTCTATCAAAATTCCCTAACTTTTCAATTTCATTGAAAACTTTCAATTGTTTTGCAGTTTTTAAGTTCAAAATAGGACTCATTATGTTTGCATTGAATAAATATGTGGTTAAATTTTGAGTTGAGCTTGTGCATGACCTAGCATGACCTACCACAAATATTATAATCAAAAATATCACTCTTTGTTCTTCTCCTATAAATTCGTGAGAAATACCGGCTTTTCTATGAATAGCTAACAGAATATAATTAGAGTAGAATCCCTTGAAATGTCAAAATCCAATGTTTATCTCAATTTGAAAATTGTTTGTAAATAAAAAACATTTGATTTGTTATTGTTTTATAGATTTGATGAAAAAATGGCAAATCGTAAGAGAAATATATCGTTTGGAAGACCACCGGAACCTGAATTCATAAAAAAGCTGAAAGAAAAACACGGAATCACAAGAGGACCAGATATTGAAACAAAAGTCTCGAAGTTTTTATCTTTTTATTGAATTTTTATTAATATTTTTAATAATGAATAGAAAGAAATCCTCCAAAAGGCAAATATGACTGACTTGGAGGACAACGAAGAGGAACAACCAGTTATTGTTGTCCTCAAAAAGGGTGATCTCAATGAGGATGAAGTCAAACAAATCAGTGAAAAAATCAAAACAAAACGTATTTTAATCCAAAATATTTTGTTTTCGTTTAAAATTAATTTTGATTTCATTTAACAGAAGAAGAATCGGATATAAGGGACGGAAAAATCACTTTCAGAAAACCAGACAAAAGTCAAACCTCTGATCAAAAGAATCCAATTAAGAGTTCCGGTAATAAAACCAGAAACGAGTCAATCAAAGAACGGATTGAAGAAAATAATATCAAAAGCGTTAAGAATTCAAGTCTTCTATCATTCAATGAAGAGGAAGAAGAAGAGGAAGAATATAGTAATTAGACATCACTTCGTCTAATGTAATCATTTTGTAAATAAAACTCATTTTTAATTCAATTGATTTCAAATTTTTGATTAAATTATTGTTTTTATTAATCGTTTATTTTAAACTTTTTTATTGCTTTAATTGAAATTAATTTTATAAATAATAAACTTTTTTAGAATTTTTTAGAATTATTTTGAAGTTTCAAAGAATTTGTAATAATTTCAATATTTTTGTATTGAAATCGATATCGAAAATGAAAACTAATTGAAGCGAAAATAATATTCATTTTGAGAGTGATTTTAGTCAATGAAATGTATTAAACGGGCGATCAGTTCAATGAACTTCATTATAGATCATTTCAAATGATTACCCGTCTCTAAGTTAAGCCCAAAAAGAGGAATACACTGAAAATGTTTTTTTGTTTCAAATCATTTTTTTGAGAAAAAAGTTTAAGAAATTCATAGATTTTTTTGACTCAAGTTTCAGTAAAAGGTGTAATGCATTTAATAGTGGTTTCAATGCCAAAGCTTTTGCCAAAATCGATGGCAAACGGGTCGGGAAATGCACTCCAAACCGGGTTAGACACTAATGCTTTGAAAAATACGTAAACATCTCTAAAGTGATTGAACTAGAATTTGAGTCATTCTTGATAATTTCTCTGAATAAATGATCATTTAATTTCGCAATCGTTTCGATCAAATTAATTATTTACTTCGTATTTAACCATTTGATCACTTTTTTCCACTCAAAAGACACCGATTAAGGTAATAACAATTTATTTAATACAATCATATGATAGAAAAATGTGTATGATGCTATTTTTTTTGAACAATGTAAATGTAATATTGTTCGGCATGTAATTTTATTGAAATTAAGTGGGTGAGTCGCCACTCAATCCGATTAAAATTATCAAAATCATCAAATCTATTGAATTCGTGTACAAAATGCGATATATTTTTTGAATTTTGTAGATAAATATCGAAATATTTTATATGAAATTCATTGTCTATTGAGCGCCAAATACTGTATTCAAAAAGAAATGCATTTAAATGAGTCAATGCTTTCAAACAATAAGTTTTTTATTTGATCTCAACATTTAAATCATAAATATTTGTAAAAAATTTGTAAATACGAGTAATACTTTTTTGGTGTCACATTTCATTCCCAATTCATGATGACCCTAATCAATTGTTCTTGGTCAAAATGGCCAATTTATAAATATTAGTTTTATTTTGGTTTTAAAATTACTTTTGATTCATCGGATCAATCATTGAAATAACTCCCAGTTTATAGAAATATTATTTTTAATTGAATAGATTTGTGGAGTCGTTAGAACTCCTGTGATCTGAATCTTTGTTTTGTGATCTAATCTTCAAATCTAAACAATTTTTCAAATACTAAATCATTTCAAATCTAAACGAAGAGTCAATTTATTCTTTTATTTTGTTTTAAAAAGTTTTCATTCATTAATTTTAGTGAAAAAAACACAAATAAAAACAATCTATGTTTTGTATAGTATCTAGGCAGGTTAGTCATCAAATATTTCCAATCTATTCAATTGATATTAAAAAGATTTCTATTTCAATGTTGAAGAATACAATTTCAGTCAATTAGAATCTTTCAGTCATTTAGTTTCCTATAGTAATAAAAATTGTTTGAATTGTTCTTGGAAAAACTATTACATCCATTGTCACAAATATTTCAAAGATTGGTATTTCTTTGAGTTTTTCAAAACCTTGTTTACTTTTGGCGTAAAAAATTGTTTGAGAAATGTTAAGATTTTGTTGAAAAGTTCACTCAATATTTTCCTCATTTGACTCAATCTTTTTCTTGCATTTCATTTATTTTGGAAAAAAATTGATTTCCATTTGAAATGATTTTTGGATTTATTTACTCAACAAATACCTAATTTTATGAGGAATTTCCGGTTTAGAAATATAAATCAATTTTTAATTTTTGTTTTATTTACTCAAATATTTTCTCCAATTGAATGTTCATTTGAATTGAGTTTTTCATTGTTTAATAATTTTATTAGTAATCAAATCTGTCATATATTTGGGTCATTCGGTTGGCATTCCTTTGAATTAAATTCAGAATTAAATGAAAATAATTTAAATAAATTGAAAAATTCAAAAACTCTATTGAAAATTGAAATCTAATCCGAATCAATTCAATTCAATTATGAAGAGATAGTTTAGACAATATTTTTCAAAAAATGATTAGAGAGATGTCTAATCTGAGGACAGGTCGTCAGTCTCGCCCCCCAAACATCCCTTCACTTTAATGAACTATAGGGTCGACTGACTCTACGATACAGTACTTTGAAACAAGAATTTGTTGCCATAAGTGGCGGAATCACTCTCTCGACAGATGTTTTAATTATGTGTTTTCGGCCAAACAGTGGTCACCACTGGTGTCCGAACTGAAGCCGAAGTCGAAAAAGAGTTGAAACAATAAGTGATATAGTTTTGGATAAATCAATTAATTAAGGAGAGGGTTAACAAACAAAGTGAGAGCTTAGAGCTTAAGTTAGTCGTAACGCCACTGCCGTTCGTGTGTTGTGTGAGTGTATGTCGAGTGGCGTAGACCTGAGACGCCAACCAATGGTTGTATGCCTTTCATCTGGCGTTGCAGTGCTTGAGCTCTAACTCGACACTAGACTTGAATTGAGACTCGAATGCCGAGCTCTGCCAACACTGATAGCAGTGTCGACCCCTTCGCACACAAGCACTTGTGTTGAACGATATTCGCCCCCTTTTTGCCTAAGACTGGGCTGTTGTGAGCGCTCGACACTCACAGCTCGAGAGCAAAGGCGGAAAGGAGGGCACCAGCGCTCTGGCAGACTGTGCACCAGCGCTACCAACACAGACATTGACTGAACCGCCATTTTAACTGTGATTAGCGCTGATTACTGTTTGACACTAAAATCACTTTACGGTTCCGCCTAAGGGTCGACACAACTCATCGATTATATCAATTAATTTATATTTATTTTAATTCAGTTTAAATCCATTTAAATATTGTTTTGTTTATATTTTGCTTTCATTCAATAGATTTAAATACAATTCAAATACAATTAAATCGATTTATTGAATCAAAAAAACGACTCGACTATCAAAACATTGTCTCATTTTTTGTGGTTTTAAATCAATTTATATACAATTGTTTTACTATTAAACCGATTGTTTCAATGGCCGACTTGAATGTCATCGATGTAATAGATTTGGACGGTTCCGACCCCTTACAAGATATTGAAGACATCGAAGAAGAAGATATCGATAATAATATAGAGGACGACACTAACGGTGCGCTCAAAGACGACGACTTCAATGACGAGTCTTTAGATAATCACGAAAACCAAGAATCTATTGAAGACATGGAAGACAATGAAGAAAATGCTGTCATCGAAGAAGAAGACGAAGTTATCAACGAAGAAGAGGTCAATGAAGAGGAGGTCAACGATGAAGAAATCAATGAGGAAGAGGTCAATGAAGACGATGTTATCAACGAAGAGGAGGCCATCGAAGCCATTGAAGATGAGGTTATTGAAGAGGAGGGCGCCATCGAAGAGGAAGAAGATATTGTCATTAGTGATGATGACAACAGTCAGAGTACCGCTAATTCGACTTCAATTAAGTTAACGAACCATAAAATTACCGGCGAATCACTTAAGAGTTTTGAGGCCACTCCTAATGATTCGATGGACAGCACTTCGATCGCATCTTCACAACAAACGTCACAAAAGTCGGACACAAAGAACAGCACAAAAAGCAAGAAATCAGAGGAAAATGGAGACGAAATAGAAGTGCTTTCAGTGAGTGAGTCCTCGAATACGACAAAAGCGCAGCAATTGTTAGACATCGCGCCCGACATCAGTGACGAAGAAACCGGTTTTCCTGACTATATGTCAAAAGCGGTGGCCATTGGAAAACGAATCGCTATAAACAAGAAGACCTGGAGTAACATTGATGTCGACGGCAATGACTCTATACTCGACTGTCCCTCACAAGTGGTGCCACTTATGATACAAAAACCGAATAAATTTCCCGAAAAACTGAAGGAACCGCAAAACGAAAGCAAATCTGAGACCAATTCGAGCGGTAATTCGCAAAACTCGAAGAATATGTTAACCATCGCTGACTTCTACACGAGTTCTGTGGGAAAGCTTTTGGTTGGATTGGGTTTGAGTCGCGCCAAACAGTGGTACCATAAGGACGCCATCAATAAAGTTAAGAAACAGATCAGACGGGAAGGAGAAGTCGATGATCTCGTCGATGAGCTTAAGACACAACAGGAGTACTTCGCTGAGTGTCGGGCGGCGAACAGCTCTTATGTGTTTCCCACCGAAAAGTGCGAACACTGCGACTTCAGGACTGAATTCAAACTCGCTATGGAGGGACACATGGCTTACCCTCACCTAACCTCTCGGCGCGAATATAAGTGCAATTATTGTCTTTTTATGACTCGAGACCCAAAACAGATTGTATTACACACTCAGGCCCTCCACCAAAACAAATGCCTGATTGAAATCCCGCCCCAACTGTATGAGTGTCCGGTCTGTCCCTATGAATCAGGTGTAAAGTCGAAAGCGGCGACACATATAACCAAATGCTTGAAGTTCTTTAACGCCGAAAAATTGCTTAATTTGGACAACACTTATGAGTTCCCAACGATTACACCGAAACCCATAACTCAAGAGGACATTAAGATATATGAGGCAACACTTCAAGCGCTTCGTTTCGCTGCACTAAACCCACAAACAAAAGTGCCGCACATTCCAGGCCTTCCAACTGGTCTTCAGCAGCAGATGCTATTCAACCAACAGCAACAGTTAGGGGTTAGAGTCGGTCCCGGACGGCCTCCCAAACAGATGATGCAAATGCAACAAAAGAATAGACAAATAGCGCCATTGACTTCACATCCGTACGGAAAGAACATCTCTCCCCAACTCTACCAAATGTTGTCTACAGCGGGAGGACACACACAACTGGTGGCCATTCAGAACAAGAACAGCGCACAGCAGATGGCAATGACTGCTAACGTTATGAAGAATTCCAATTCGAATAAACCCAATATTCTCTCGAAAACTAATAACAGTCCCATAAATATGAGACCAACTAATGATAATTCGGTTCAAAAGAGCGGAACTTTTGTCATCTGCGAGATATGTGACGGATATATCAAAGATCTGGAACAACTCAGGACTCATATGCAGTGGATTCATAAGGTATTTAATTTTTTATAATCAATTGAAACGATTCCAATAATGTGTTGTATTTCAGGTGAAAATCCACCCAAAAATGTTGGCCAGTCGTCCGCCACTGAACTGTCAGAAGTGTCAGTGGAGGTTCTTCACCGATCAGGGCTTAGAACGACACTTATTGGGTGCTCACGGATTGGTCACATCTAATATGCAGGATATGGTTAATCAGAATCAAGACGGCGGGCGCTGTACTATATGTGGACGAGTTTTCGCTAATAAATTAGTGGCGCATATGAATCAAGTAATTATTTAATTGATTTTTCATTTAATCTTTTATTTACTTTTGATTATTATTTGAACAAAAGGTCCATAAAATAAGTCTAAAACCGGCGCATCTCTCATACAAGTGCACCGTCTGTTCGGCTACTTTTAATTTGTACCGACTTTTTGAAAATCATGTATATATGGTTCACAGCGGTTCTGTCAAACGCAACGCAGAGGACGGTGCCGGACAACCGCCTAAAAAGAAACCCGCACTCGAACTCACCGCCAGTAATGGTGTTTCATAAAAATGTGAGCCATTCCTCATTTTTATCTCTTTTTTATTGATTTTTATTAAAATTTTAGAGCAGTGGAAGTCATCGATCAATCATTCGGTTGTGTCCATCAATAAGTGGTGTCCTATCGAGTGTTGTGCTGACAGTAACTCAATAATTGCACTTTCATTCGTCGATTACGATATTAATTAAACTATTAATTAGTTTTAATATTAATTTATTATTAAATCAATATTTTTAAACAAAAATAAGTAAATTAATAAAAAAGACAAAACGTTTTCATTTCATATCGATTTTGGCCTTCGATGTCAACCAATCATTACTTGAGTCCGTCTTTCGATGATTTTTAAGTTATTTTTCTTTTGACTGTCTTTTGATTTACTGAAAATTTTTCAAAAATATGTTTTCACTTACTTTTTAGGAATTGAATTAATTAACTATTATTTGATTTCTGTTTACAAATTGATTACTATTTTAATCAATTGGACTCAAAATTTAATTTAAATTAAATTAAATAAAAATTTCAATACTTTCTGAATGTTTTAAATCACTTTAATCGACAAAAACTAAAATTTTTACAAATTTTTAAAATAAAATCAAAAAATACAAAACATTTAATTTAATTGAAAACTAATCAAATGAAGACATCATTTGTTTTGTTCAACAAATCTTTTGATTCCTTCGTTTATAACATTTTTATCGACTCCGTTGTCGACAAGAATACTGACCACTCCTTTGGCCGTTAAATCTTTTATATTCCTTTTCTCGTCGTCGAAGAAAATCATTTGATTGAAGGGAACGCCACTATCTTTACGGATATTATTAAAGTGAGTGACTTTACATCCGGGATATATCTGTTTGTATGTAAAGTATTGATTCCATTTGAAGAGAATTAACAACTGTTCCGCTTCTTCTTCGGCACCCGTTCTGAAGGCAATCAATCGATTATTTCAATTAAATCTTAGAAAAGAGACAATTGAGACAAACCTCGAAGCGATTCCCAATTCATATCCTAAAGACTTCAAAGTCTTCAAAACTTCGGGTACTTCGGGATAAAACTTAACGACACATCCGTAAGAATCGGTCACTTTTCCGCTTATTTTCATTTAAAATAAATTTTTGTTTTAATTTAAAATTAGATTCAAATGAAATGAATTACTTTTGATCGCATTTGAAAGGAGGGGATACATGAGTGTCGACCCAAAACGGCCAAAGAGTATAGTCTTTCATTCAATTCAATAAACAATTAATTTTTCCGAAAAGACAAAAGAGTTTTGAAATATATTCGAAAGAAATATAAAAAGAGATAATAAATGAAATTATAATCAATACCCAAATCAAAGACAATTATCTTCAAGTTATCGACTCTTTGTTTCATATAATTCATTGCGAATCAAATTAAGACAAAATCAAATTAAACCCGTTTTAAGTGAATTGAATAAAAATAAACAAATCGTTGTTTGATATCAACATCTGATGCAATGACTCATTGCTTACATAACTTACGAAATCATTGCAAACAAAAACCAATTAACTGTTGTATTCAACACATATTCAGATAAAGTATTTTCAAAAATTATAAACTTTTTCATTGTTTTTAACATATAATTAAAAGTCTTTCACATAATAATAGCTAATTATTCGAAGAAAAAAGTCTATTTCAACTACAAAGTGTAAATGTTGACCTAGCACATTCTGCACATTCTGTACTTTCAACTTATTATTAGCACAAAATTTATTTATTTATTAGAATTTCATTTAAAACTATTGAGAATTTCCTTTTCTTTTGATGCCTTCACTTATAGGGCTTTAAAAGGGTTTTGAAACGAATTTAATTTTAAGACTTTTCCTTTTCTTACCTTTCCTTTCAATTGCTTTCCTTGATCAATTAGTTTTGCAAATCATTTTATAATTTAATAGTTTGAATGAAATGACTTTTGATAATTTTTAATAATAAGTTATCATAAAATCCCAGTTTATTATTACATAAGTTTTGGTCCAACAAATAATTCAATTTAGTTTTCAATTATTTTTAATACATTTATAATCATTTAATTATTAAATATAATGCAAAATTGTATGCATTGTATGCAATGCAATCATATTAATAAATATGCGAAATATTGTATCAATTTTTCCTTAATATTCTATATAATAGAAATAGATTTTACGGATGAACTCAACATTATTTGATATTTTCTTTGAATTAAAGCCTCAGACGTAACAAAAAAATAGAAGAAATTCAATAGTTTTTGGTCCGATTTAATTTAAAAACAATTTTTTGAAATAATTTTGTTCTGTTTTTAAGTTTGAATTTGAGAACATATCGCGGATCTGAAGTTCAATCTGAACTAAAATCTGTCTCTTATGTGAAAGTCTGACAAATGAGTCTATTTTTTATTTGAGTTTCGGACAAATACCGAGAGAGCATTGCTTGGAGTGTTTTTACTGCAGGATCTCTCATCCAAAGGCTATTTTGACCCAAGAGTCTGACCTCACTGTCTGTGCTCTCGAATTATATTTGCAAATATTTTTTTGCAATAATTTAAAAATTTCTTGAATTGAATCAATTGAAGGGATTTTCCCAATAAGTTAGTTCTCATATTTGAATCTTGCAATAAGTTTGTGAAATAGAGTGAAACAAATTTTTGAAAAATAATGGAAGAGTAGAATAATTTGTTTGGAAATAAAGCAATTGTTTTATGAATTAGAGTCTCACGTATTGAGCGATGGCTTCACTCATAACGTGATTCAGAATTGATTCACCATTTAATACAAAGTTATAATAACTTTTGCTTTTCTATTATTTTCATGTCTACCTCCACCTCTGCCTCCACCCCTCCGTCCCATTCAATGTTAGACTCTTTACGTTTGAGTCATTAAAGTGAAAAACTTTCGTTTTTCTCAAACAAAATAAAATACGAATAACTTTTGAGGCATAGCTCTGAAGCGATTGTAAGCCAAGACATCAGATAAGCAGAAGTCAGTGCATCGCAGTCTATGGCCGTCAGTCTCCCCTCATTTGGAGTGTCTTCCCTCCACTGTATTCGCCGGTTCGCGTCTAAAGCGTACGGAATAATAAAAACTAGTTTTTGGTGACGCAGGTGTTTATACAGGTATATGTGCTGTCCCTATGATAGTGCCATACAATTTGTTATACAATAGAAGGCACTGGTTATACACTTTACTCAATTCTATTATATTATACCTGTTCTGCAATACCTCTACAATATATGCATATAATGAAAGTAATATCAGAGCATTTGATAAGTGCTGAGCGCTTCCAAAATATCTGCAGTCGAGTCCTTAAAATGCATTCAATTTATTCGAAACAGTATTTTGACGCAAAAGTCGAGTCATTTCTTTGACTGACGATGAGCTCAAAGTGATTGAATCAGTGGTGCAGTGCCAGAGACAGTGTAGTCCCATAGCCAGCACTGGTGACAATCCAAAGGCCTGTGCAACAGGTGTTTGATGTGTTTGAAGCCAAAGAGAGTTACAGTAAGAGAAAGAATACATAAGTTTTACACAAATGTTATGCTATGAGTGAGAGTCGATGTTAGAGAAGATGTCGTAAAGTTGTTGGGCAGGTATACTATGCTGTGCTATGCTCTCAGGTAGTACTTATTCAACGAGGCGTACACTCCATACCTGTTGGAAAAATGATGAAAAAAGTTGACGTTAGGCTCAGGTATAGGATTGAGGTGAGGTTTGGTAGGTTTGGTAGGAATGGTAGGTTGTGTTGAACTGCAACAGTGCTACACAACGGCAACACTACTTCGTCGGGCATTTTCAGCGTTAGTATAGCTATAGCTGTGGGCAGTCATACATTTGGGGACCAACTCTGGCAAGAGGTTAAGGCTTAGAAGCTTTAGTTGTTTTGGTTTTCTCTTTCGATTCGGGTGTTTGTGTTCAGCACTCAATAACTATCTGTTGCTTTACTCGTGAGGTGTTTGTGTCAAATGGCAACACAACGATATTTGGTGGTGGTATATGTCGTCACCGCTGGATTACACCAGGATGACCTGGGTGCAGATGAAATGGAGACTGTCCTCTTGGCTTGGGTGGTAGTCGACATAACCAATGCTAAAGTAAGTTAACTTTTTTGCCCTGTGCTCACCGATAGTACCCCTAAATGTTTCATAATAACAAACATTTGTCAGCAATTGTTTTGCTTTTCAAATACATGTGAGACTCAGGCAGTCGTCAGTCGTTCCTATCTTTCAAAATAGTCTATCAATAGTTCAGTAAAGTTCGGTTCACCAACAGGTGTGCCGTCGCCTCAATTCATACCAATTATAACTTTTGGCATTTCTATGAGTTATTTGTGTCCAAACTTTACACTCAATTAAGTCATTCCTCAGTTTAATTGATTCTCGCATTCATTTTAACCGATTTAACGCAAAAAACATTTAATTTATTGAAAAAATTTCTTAAAATGAATTTAAAAATTGTTAAAAATGTTTAGAAATGAGTTTAAAATTTATTTGTTTATCACATGTTTTAGAGACGAAATGTTTTTCTTATTTTTCAATGAAATGAAGATATGTTTCGTTCAATGCAAACAAACGATAGTTTTTCTTTATCGCCAATATTTCAAACATAATGTCATAATCCGAGTGTAAAAAAGATATAAAATATATTTCGCTTTGGGTTTCCCTCTAATGATATTAGTATACAATAGAAATGTATAATAAGACTGTTTTCACATATTTTTTTTTCTTCACTTCAAAGTCTGAGCTATAAATTCATACATTTTTTCGTATCTTTAATCTTATCGGCGATTTATGAGACAACACTTTGAGACACTATTTGTAGCAAATGTTGAATAAATAAAATATCTTTCAATAGTTTTCTCCAAATTGTGTTTCAGAAGAGATTATTAGAATTAATCAAAAGTAGAGGTAATCCCAAAAAAAGAATTCCCAAAACGTTGAGTTTTTATAGGAATCTGATCTCAAAAGTGATATTTTGTTTAAATGGGAAAAAAATGTTTCAGATTTGAAGTATCCCTAAGACTTTGGCGAAGGTTAGGCTTTAAATGGAAAAACAAATCAGAAAAACATTGGAAAAACTCAAGTCATGAAAAATACTGCCCACGAGTAACACAATTAACAGTCTTATAGAGAAGTGACACTCAATTAAAATTCTGAATTCATTTCAAGAATTTAGAGGAGAAGTCAAAAATTATTTTTGATTTTGTTTTTGATTGGGCTCTCAATCGGTTCTCAATGGGTCTGATTGGGGTCTGGTTTGGCTCTGATTTGCTCTCAAATCAGACGAATTGGTCGCGCATTTGAACAGAATAGTACATAGTTTGCATGATAAATTTGATCTAGCATAGCCAAGCTAGTTATTAACGCGTGAGTCGCACATCAAATAAAAAATCCATTATTTCTAAGAATATATTTCATAATTTGATAGAGTATTTGAAAATGAAATTTTGATCAGAATATTAATTTTGAAGAAATATATTAGTTCTTAGTTTTCACTTAAAATGAAAGGTTTTGGTTATGCCTTAAATCAAATTCAATTTTTTGACAGAAATATATAAATGGTTTACAAAAATATATATAAAATTAGATAAAATCGATTTTTCTCACAAAAATTATTTTCAAATCTAAAAAACTGAAAACAAGTTATATTTTAGCGAATTCTCAAATGCTTTAGTCTATGAGCCACTGACCTGAGCACAGGACTGAGCACAGCCTGCAGTCAAAGTAAATAATATAAGAGTCAGTCAAGATTTGACTCAAATATTAAATTAATAAAAGAGAAAAACCACTCATTGAAGGCTTTGAAGGCTTGAAAAGTCAATTGCTTTTAAATTCAATGATTAAAAACAATTTCAAACTAAATTCAGAGTTAATTGATCTCGATTCTAATCACTCAAAACATTTATAAATATTTTTTTTATCATAACTTTTGGTTCATTAATTGTGAACCGATTTCGCAAAACGGCATAAAAGTATGCTTTTGTTGGGTCCGACGCTTTGCTATTAATTTAAATGACAAATGAATATATATATACATTGAATATATAAATATATTGAATGAATGAAAACAAATAGACATTTCTTTCAGTAATTCATATATTCGTATCGCAAATGAGCTAATTATTCAGCTGAGCATTAATTATAGCCTTTCTCTTTTGGAAACTTTCATTTTAACCTTCATTTATGATAAATATTATCTGTTTATAGTTTTTCACTCATTAAAACTTATATTGTATTCGACTCTGAATTCAATTTTTATTTAATTAATACAATTGTTTAGAAGAGCAATGAGTTCAATGATAAAACACGTCTTCCAAATGAATTATTTTTCACTAATAAATCAAATAAGTTTTCCCAGCAAGGTGAATCTAATTAATCAGTTGCTTTGAATTCTAATGAAATTCAAATAAATTAAACAACAGTTGAAATAAAAAAGTAATTATAAAAGTGTAGCTAAAAATGGACATTCATTTCCTCAAAGAATCAAATTGATAATAGATATTTAACCAGGAAAGAATTTCTTTAATACAATGCTATGTTTGCCTCATAAAAAAATTTTCGATAAAAGGAAAACACTTTATATAATTTTTTTTGGATCCGATATCGCAGTTAACTATTATTTATGAATATTTAACACAAG
This sequence comes from Tectocepheus velatus, assembly GCA_034700625.1. NCBI lineage: Eukaryota > Metazoa > Arthropoda > Arachnida > Sarcoptiformes > Tectocepheidae > Tectocepheus > Tectocepheus velatus. The sequence continues at coordinate 81,563 of JAQIXV010000126.1, forward strand.
GTTTATGACTCTATTATAAAAGCCATTAATTGTCATTATATTAAACTTTTTATTTACGATCTCTTAATAAACAATTTTTTGTCGATTCAAAGGAATTATTGACAAAAGCCTTCAATCTTTAAGATTTGATTTCCGATGAATTTTCGCATATTTTTGCCATTCATTGGTTAACATAAAAATGAGAGAAAAAGAAATAATCGATTCGAGAATTTTATTTGGAATTTGATTGAAAATACCAAACTTAACTCTCTTCAATCTTCAATCTTGGCCAGGTTTCATATATTACTGCTAATTTTAAGACCTTGATCATCAGTCACGCAGATACCGAAACATATTTCCAATTTAAAGAAACTTTGAGATAAATTTTGAATAGAATTCAATGAATCTCTTGTTTTGTTTGCAAAAAAAGTATTGAAAGTCTTAAAAGTGATTATTCGGGAATTTTTCATATTTTCATTATTTATAGAAATTTCTTATTTATTATTTGAATTATTTTTAAGGCAATTGTGAAAAAAATTGTCCGCAAAATGTCTAAAAATAGTCGATTTTATAATTTGACGTAAAAATAGATTAGAAAATATGTTTTCCTTTAAATTACTCGAAGAAAAAGATATAAATATTAATTGGTGTTTCACTCGACGCTAATTTATCAAGTTAATTAAAGTCTTTGGATCGCATGAATCCTATATAACAAGTCAAATGATTTTATTGCTGTCATATCGATAATAAATTTCTTAATTTTACTATAAGTAAAGAGTATCTTGCATAAAATTTGTTCATTCATTTATGAAAAACGAGTCATTTTTATGATTAACGATTATTTCAATGAATTATTTTGATATAAATGTAAATATTTTGTATGATTTTTAGCCAAAATTTTAAGGTATGAAAAAAGGTTCCCTTTAAAAGTCATTTGAGTAGTCTTTTTGTGAGGTATGTCCGCAATTCAACTGTAATTTGGAACTCCGGGAGTATTGCGGAAAAATATAAAACTATTAGTCCGTCAAAGGCTTGACATTGAACTCAGTTTTAAGGAAAGTCTCTTATTTTGAAAACAATTTCAATCAATTATATTCTGAATAACAATAAAATTATGCAAAAATACAATTCCTTTGAGAAGTATTTTCTTCTGAATTATTATTCAATTGAAAAAAAAGTTTTGCTTTTTATTATTCACTCAAAAAATGATATTAAGTTGAGTTAAGGCGTGAAAAGAAGTAAACAATTATTGTAATCAAAATCAAAATCAAAATCCAAAACCCGTTCATTCATTTGGAGAATGACTTTTTGAATGCAATTCAGAGGAAACGGCTGTTTGTCATGCAATCAAATTCTGTGCACTTGTCGTCTGTATTTGATGTCAATTTCAGTGAAGTATTGATCTTTTGTAACAATTTATGGCAAAACCAATGACTCTTATGGGGGAATGTGGGCTAAAAAATAATAAATTTGTTCAACGACTATGAAGAGCACAACCTGTGCAGCACCGGACGATTTACAATAAACCATTTCGTTTCTATCATTAAGTTTTTGGTTAATTTTTATTTGTGTTTAGATTTACTGTCTTTTAAAAGATATGTCCCTTCAGATTGATATAAGAACTCGTCTACAAACTGATTTAACCAAGATAACATTTTTTTTCTTCCCAACGATTTGGTCTATGACTTGAATCGGTCGGTCGACTGGTTTTTAATGAAAACAACTTTCGTTGAAATTAAATAAATTTCTTTTCAATATATATCTGAAATAATTAATGAATCGCTTCTTTCAATTAAATACAACAACAAAATCGTTTATGTCTTAAAAATTTTCGTTTAATTTTGATCTTTTGATTGCAGACATAAATTGAGACAAAAATATATTTATTTGAAAATTATTTTACTTTTACGAAAAGATATTCAGAATTGATTTGAATATAATTTGGAGCGAATTTCTTAAGACACGACTCCTTATAATTGCTTTGAATTCGTTTCGAGATTTTGTTTAGAAATTCATAGAAAATAAGTTTTGCCATAAACTTGGTCTTAATTTTGAATGAATACTGACTTTGAAAATGAAATATTCATTGAATTTTTAAAGATGAGAGATGTCTATCATTCGTTACTTTAGCACAACCCCAAAGAATACCTAATCATTTTACACAACAACAAAAAATAGACTACATTTCGACTAAACATTGGCTCAAAAACTAAAACCGTCTGATATTTGAAAATATGTAAAACATTTGTCAATCTTTTCATTGATTACGAAAGTGAACTCATATGAGAATAATGGGAACCACTGAGGAAATGGTCCATCAAATAAACGACAGACAATCGATGCAATCGTTTTTTGTGCTGTTTTTCAGACTGTTGTGTGACTGTTGTGTCGCTCCGACTGTTGTATTGCGACAATCGCTGCGACTTTAATAGTAGACTACAACTGATTGTAACTCTCAGTTGCAGTCCATATCATACCTTTCCATACATACGATACTAAACTCATTATATGACTAGTTTTTAGACTCTCACTATCATTGAAGCACAGGAAACATATATGAATGGTCTCATCCTTTTTCGTATAACTATTATCTTATAACTACCTGTTGTTGTGTAAAACCTATTACACTGAATGTACGTCCAGTTCATTAAAGTTGTATAATCTCTGCATTCATCAAATCATTGAATAATAGCCACAATTTTTCAACTCAAACATAAAATAATGAAAATTCAGAATTAATTCAGAGTTTAGTGAGATTTTAGACGAAAATAATTTTTAATATAAATGAGTAAAAACTGTTTATGAGATAACCTTCGCCTAAAATAATGAGCGAATAATAAAAAGGCGATTATTGGCCATTCATTGGCCATAAATGATATTCAAACCCATAAATCACTTACAGACGAGAAAAAGTTGTTGAGAAATATCCGATCGTTTTTGTGATTAAATTATTGTTTGTCAGACTTTGTTATCCAAAACAAACTTCGAGACCACTCAAGAAGTGCTTAAATGTCGGGAATAGCCCTAAGCTATTGGTATCGGAGTATCTTTGAGTGCATTTTTGTTTCAATATTAGTCCCAAAAACTGTTTTTCGTATTGCCTTTAGTTTTGCTTAAGAGATAAGTTTGACTCCAATTAACATTTTCTACAAAATCCTGAACTCAACCAAAACTAATGCAAAGTCTGTGCTCTTTAGGCTCTAATGCAGACAAAATGCACTGAAATTCAATCAAAATAAGATATCTAACGATTACTAACCATTAAACTAAACCATTACCGACTGTAACACTAACTGAATAGAAATTGAAAAATTGTCACAAAAAAACTTCGAGCAAAATATTTGTCTCCTAAATGTTAGCGTAAGTTATGGGGACTTAGAGGACGAGGGGACAGTCAGCCCTTAAAATAATAATATTCTCGTTTGACTTTGAGAGACGATAAGAATTACCAACAGTCATAAGAAGGTATACATAAGCCCTAAGAATGCAAATATAAGTTTACATCATTGGAGACCAAAATCATATTCAAGTCGACTCTCCCTTCTTCTCGTTATCTCACTGTTAGCTCTGCTCAGCTCTAATGCAAATCAGTTTTTTCAAAAAAAGGAGAGAGAGAGAGAGAGAGAGAGAGAGAGAGAGAGAGAGTAATGGAAACGCTGAGCACACTCTCATGTAATTTTAAACAATTAATCTCTGTCCATTCCCTTTTGAAAACATTTTTATAATCCTCTCCTTTTTCGAGCCCTTCTTAGAGCCCTTTTAAAGCCATCGTTTGGTTAAAGAACCGAAAAATCATTATTAATAAAAAATAGGAATTTTTCGTAATTACTTCGATCACAACATCACTTGAATTAATGTTTCGGTCATTTGAAGAGCAAAAGATATTTTATAATATAACATATCATCCATGAAATGCTAATATACTGTTAACCCCTGAAAGAGGCCCGAGTTTTATCTTGACTTCAATTATAATTTCTTTTCATCGGTTGAATCCCTAACTTATATTAACTTTTCTAATATTTTCACAAAAACTCTTCTCAAATGGTATTGAATTGTGAGAAAAATCTTAACTAATTTGTGACATAAGTTCATTGGTTTGACATTTTTTATATATTTATATAAAACTTATAAAAATATGAAAATTAAAAATTATTTCAAACTCATTATACGATCAGTTTATATCAGTTATCAATATCTAAAGGTTTGGTCCTTTGAATTGAGAGACCGACAAAAGTTGACAATTGAGAGAATAAGAGCCGACTCACGATGAGTAACGCTAAGACTGTCATTGCCTTCAAAAGCCTTCAATAAGTTTCGTGAAACAAAATCTTTGTTTAGTATCGCAAAAGAGGCGAATGTCAAAGACCTGTAAAATAATTGTAAATAACATTTCCTTTCGAAACATTGGATACGAATGAAAAAACTTATGCAAAAAGTTTTTCGCCTTCCCTTCACTTCAAACAATCTCTTAGACAACTCTTTGCAAAACTTTTTTTTTCTGTGAGACTCTTAAGAGCCCTAAGAATTCAAATAAAAATCAAAAGTAAACTCCAAAAGCCTTAACATCTCTATCATTAGAATCGCTGTTCAAACAATCATTTGTACGAAAATATCTTCAAATTTCTTCATCAAAATCCATCTAAAAAACATGAAAAACAATTTCATTGAAGAGATTTCCAAATGAAAAAATTAATACTACTTTCACTCAATTATTAACTTAAAGGTGTATTTGTGTTGAAAACTTCAATGAATTAACGAAACCCACGATTTTTTTAGAGACGACTGAATATATTAAATGTTTTTTAAATACATTTCGAGTCTGAGGAGAATCTGATACTATTTGACGGCAAATATTTTTGCGAAAATTTCAGACAATATTTCAAAATAAAATTTAAAATTCTGTTTTTTTTGAAAAGCATTTTAAGGAAAGAATATTTTAAATTTGTTTTTTGAAAAATTTATTTTAAGTAAAAAAAAACTTCTTTTCTGATGGAAATGGAAATAATTTTTATTTATTGAGTCATTTATGCACTTCATTCGGTACTCAATGGCACGACTCGGGGCTAATGTTATATCTGATAAAAAACATTTAAATTTTGAATATTTTCACTAATAATATATAAAATGGATGTCCTTTCAGGTGGTGGCAGTTCATACTAATGTGGTTAAGCCTCGAAGCGCTGACGTCAACGAAAACCTATTGTCCGAAACGGCCAGAAACCAGTTCGGACTGACGGATGAACAAGTAAAGAATGGTCAGCCCCTCGAGAATGTGCTCGAAGAGGTAGTCAACTTACATCTAAGACCCACTAAAAAAACCTTAATTCACTTCACCTGACAATTGCTTTAGTTTTCTCAAAATATATTTAAAATGTATTCCGTTTAATATTTTCAGATCTAATGCACGAAAACACTATTTTTCTCTTTAGTTGACTATAATTAGAGTGATTTTCATTAAACAAAACAATAAAAATAATAAAAATAATTGTTTTCCTGTCTTCAAGTCTTTAAGTATTGCATAACTACTAAACCGTTGCCTTTGTTTTCGTTCATATCATAACACAATCGAAATGATAAAAATGAAAATAAAGCGCTTTCTTATCAATTCTGGTCTTACCTTTCCTTTTCAAGTTTATGTAGAAATTATCATAAGGTTTGGCTTCACTTGACTTGACTTTTGTCTGCACTGATTATTCCAGTATTATATTCATCTCATTAGTAATACACTCCGGCTCTCCTCTCCCTCTCTCTTTCTCCCAAAGCTTTTGAACTTCTTGTTAGACGTCTGTAGAGGAGTTTGTTTCTCTGTCTACCTGTGCTTTTCGTGACTGTTTTCACTAAACATAAAAATTCAAACGAAAGCTAATAATTGGATGCATAACAAAAATGTTTGACCGTTTGACAGTTGGACCACTTCGCCAAAGCCAAGCTGTCCAGTGAGACGGGCCGCTCCTTCCACCTGATCACAGACGGACAGTTACACCTGAGACAAGTGCTTCATCCCGAGGCCTCTAACAAAGGCATACCTTTACCCGAATATTTCAACTCATTCTATGACTTAAGAAAAGAATTTCGAAAGTTTTACCGAAATAATGACATTCAGACCATTGAAGACATCATTAATTGTATGAATCTTTTCAATGGAATTGAATTCAATTTTAATTTCATTTCATTTAATGATATTCCAAAAGATTTATCCATTGAAGGCGACGCCTCAGCCGACTGTGCGCTCCAAAAGGTTCAGAATATGGCAAATATTATAATCAGACTCATCACCGACGGTATGATTGAATAATATTTTCCACTCATAACACAAAATGCTTTCCAATCACTTTACGATCGCAGTCATCAACCCTTCAACTATTCAGACAACTATTTACTAAAATTTTACACCAAATGCTCTCTCTCTCTCTCTCTCTCCCTCCCCCTCTCTCTCCCTCCCTCCCTCCCTCTCTCTCTCTCTCTCCCTCCCCCTCTCCCCTTGATTGGACAG
>JAQIXV010000127.1:0-87644 GCA_034700625.1 Tectocepheus velatus
TCTCTAAACCTTGTTATTAAATATGAGTCTCCAATACCTAGTTTATACTGTATTTTTCGGGTATTGTTTGATTATTCACAATATAATACTTACAAAAATATTGATCTCTTAAAAGTGAAATCATTTTTCACAAAATAAATGTATTATTAGATTAATTTCAATCACTTTTGTCTTCATTTTAATGCATTTTATGATCGAAATGTGTTTCAAAAAGTTTTAAATTTTGTTTCGAGTCTTTAATCCCTTTCCTATCGATCATTTGATTCCTATTTTAAATTTTAAACTAATTTTAATTTAAGTTTTTTAAAGCAATTGTTTAATTACAGACATTTACTATTAATTAAATACTAATAAATTTTATTCAAAATGTAATTAATTATTGTTTTATGTGTTTTTGAAATTTTAATCAATTTATTAATTAATCAAATGTTGAGACAATTAAAAGATTAAAAGAAAAGAATAAACACTTATTAATGAAATTTATAAAAAAGTGATTTCCATTTATATCAAAATACAATCAATTGATTGACTCGAAGGCAAGAAGTGGTCGACTGTTCACTCGTCGGCGTCGTCTATCTTTGGCGCCAAATAGTAACGAATGAAACCAATATTCGAAGGGTTTTCCGCGTCGTTATCGCTTATGTTGTACTCAACCACTGATTCAAATCAATATTACTTTTAGTTCAATAAATTTAGTCAACAATTACTCACCTAATGGTACGTCCGGTGACATCGAGAGTGTGACCTGTGGTGAGAGTGGAGTGGCTTTTGCGAAGTGATTCAAATACTTGAGTGCAAACGATTGACACAACGCCTCCTGCATACTGACAATCACCGACTCTTCCGGTTTGTCGGCGTTTGCCGTTTGAGCCAATCTTATAGACCCGGAGCCTAAGTCTCCGGAGGCAGCGAAACGGACGCCATCCTTAGCACAAGAGATGGTAACCGCGTCTCCGATTTGACTCAAATCGCGACAAATCCTTTGAAACTTATGGGACGGCATTTTGATCGTCACGTTATATGTCGTGTCCTTTCAAACCGATTGTCAGTTTATAATTAAAAGAAATTTATGTCAATACTGACCGGTATTCCCAAGTATTCTGAGTCCAAATTCATTAGTTTTATCTCATATTCAGAGACTTCCGCCTCATCTGAACAAAGAAGTCATCAATTAATTGGATGTCAAATAAAGACAAGTCTTAAGGGATGTCATACTCTGAGCCTCAAACAAAAGCGTGATTTTATCGCTTTCGTCGCCGGCCTTAACAGTAATGGTGTCGTCATTTGCCGCACATTTAATAATCTTTGATAAACTAATAATAACCGCAAATAAAGCCATTGTTTGAAACGTGAAGACGTCTTAATGACAATCAATACAAACCTAATTAAATTCATTCCGAGCGTCAGATTTCTATCGCATCGATACTTATCAAAGCCGTCGCCATTGAGTTGGACAGAGACCAGACTCACGTGACTGGTGTCCATCGCCTGCAAAGACATACCATTTGGACTGCAGTCCCAACTCGCGTCTGTCACCAAATCTTTGATGGCATCCAAAATCTTCTTCAGAATACTTCCCTGAATAAGTCGCGCCTCAAACATGACTTCAGATTAGTTTAGATTTGATTTGATTTAAATTAAATGATTAGAAATCAAATGATTGTTAAGACTTAGAGATTGTCTTTCAAACAGTTTTTTGTTGAAATGAGTGAAAAGCGGGAAATCGTATGGATTTGCGCCTAAAGTCACAATACGTCTGCTTTACGTTAACTGTCAGTCAAAAGGGACGCTCTTCTCATCAAAATATTATATATTTTTCAATGAATTTCAACTTTAATTCAAAATTATTTTTAGATTTTGAACTATTTATAAAAGTATTGATTGTAATAAAGTTGAGTCAATACTTTTATTAACAGTTTATTATTATTGAGAAAACTCTAAAACTATTGATATTTAAGAAATGAAATTATAAATGAGATCCGTTTGAAACCCTTTCCTCTAAATAATAGTTACGTTATTTAATAATTATTTCGATTTCATCACAACTTTCAAAAGGTTTATCGAAATTCAATTCAAATATAACGTTACGATTAAGAGTGAGAGCGAAGACTCAATTGAATTGAATGTTTGCAAAATTGAGTGAAATGTTTGTAAAACCAAAGAATGTATTGAAAAGCAAATTATGAGCGAAGAGTGAATCCAATGAAAAGTTGTGTTTATTTTAAACATCGATTTAAGCATTGATTTGATTTCAACTCATTTTAATCAAATATTTTTTATTTAATATCTTTTTAGAAATTAATTTAAATATATATATATATTAACCAAAAGTATTAAAGACTAAAATATATACAAAAAACGCATAATTTGTTTGAATTTTAGAAAAATATTTTTAAATTGAGTGAAAAGTGCCGACAATTTGAAGGTATGTTTGAATTTGATATCAATTTATATTTTATTTCGTAATTTACTTATGAATTGTTTCTATAAAAGCATTGAAAATACAATCATTTTTTTATTTCATTGAAAATAAATAATAAATTATTGACAAAAAAGGTCTGAATGAGAGACAAAACATTAGTTACACGTATTTTAAACTCAGACTTTAGGTATTATACCTCTCCTTAACTCATGTTTTATATAATGATTTGATTTGTTTTAAATAACAATTGATTTTAACGAATATCTCTATTTGTTTCCAGAAATTCATCGAAATTATTGATTCATTGGATTCAACCATCGATTCAATTGACTGTATCTTCAAAACTATTGAATGATTCACTGAAGAGACAATTCTTTGGATTTTTAAACAATTTTTAAATTAATTGAATTTAATATAAAATGTTAGTCAAGACATCAGTTAATTGTTTGAATCAATCATTTTTCCGATTAATCGATTGCTTTATAGTTTTGGTAAGAATTTGATCCAATGTTTGATTAAAATTAAAATATATTTGAAAATACTGTTTCAGTGCCTTATATTGTCATCAATTTGTTGTTCAAACGCAAGTGTTGTTCAATTGAATGCCAATAACTTCGATGAATACACCTGTAAGTCATTGGATCAATACAATTACCACTTGTTTTTTGTTTTACTAATAATATCTTTAATTACAGCTAAATATGAATTAGTTTTTCTCAACTTTTATGCCGATTGGTGTCGATTCAGTCAAATCTTAACCCCGGTTTTCGAAGAGTCTTATACTAAAGTCTTGGAAGAATTTCCTGTATTTATGGCAAACATTTTTAGATAATTGTTTTAATTTGTTCTGATTTTTAGGAACCGGGAAGAGTGCTGTTCGGCAAAGTTGACTGCGAACAGGAAAGTATGGATTAATCTCTAATTTAATGGTAATATCATTTACTGATGTCTTATAATCTGAATGACAGCCACTTTGGGAACGCGTTTTCATATATCAAAATACCCGACACTCAAACTCTTAATGAATGGCAAAGTAATGAAACGAGAATTTCGTGGACAGCGAAGCACTGAAGCAATTGTCCAACACGTGAAGGATCTGCTCAAAGACCCGATTAAACTCATCCAGAATTTCGATGAATTCAATAAAATGGATGAAACGAAGGCTTCTCTCATCGCGTACTCCAATTCACCCCCAAATACACTACAAGAGTATAACTTATATCGAAAAGTTGCCATCGATTTGAGGGACGACTGCGCCTTCTATTGGGTGAACGGAGATCCCTCTCAAAGTCACTTAACAGACGGAAAGACTCTTTCCGTTGTTTTCAAACCTTCGCGAATGAAGCCCGACATCAAAGACTTGTCATATCCTGGAGTTATGCAGTCATACGACGAGTTGAGTACTTGGGCTACAGATAAGTGCATTCCTTTAGTGAGAGAAATCACTTTCGATAACGCGGAGGAACTGACAGAAGAAGGGCTGCCATTCGTTATTCTGTTCCACGAACCAAATGATAAGCATAGTATTGATCTCTACTCTAAAGTGGTTCAAACGGAACTCCTCTCAGAGACCGGAAACATTAACTTTTTGATCGCCGACGGCGTGAAGTTCGCCCATCCGTTACACCATTTGGGCAAAACTCAAAAGGATTTACCTCTTATTGCCATCGATAGCTTTCGACACATGTATTTGTTTCCCAATTTTAAAGACTTATTGTAAGCGATTCCAGGACTCAATCGATTGAATGTCAATTTTATTTCATTTTTTTTGTCACAGAATTCCGAATCGTTTGAAAGAATTCATTCAAGACTTATATTCGGGTCGACTTCACCGAGAGTTCCACTTTGGACCCGACCCTACAGTTAATGAAATACAATCCCAAAACGTAACGATTTTCTCCAAATAATTTTGATTTGAATATAAAGACTTGTTTTATTGGTTTTTAGGGACAGACAAGTCCTCCGGAGTCAACGTTCGCAAAATTGGCGCCTTCGAGGAATAGATACACTCTTTTGAAAGACGAGTTGTGATAATATTTGACACGAAATGCAATCAAATAAAAGTTATTTTTTATTTATATTTTATTTGATTTAAAGAAAATTCGTTTATTTATTCCGTATTTCTTTAAAAATAAAATGACTAAAATTTTTTTCGTTAAACATTTCTATTAAAACATTTTTTGCCTCGAAATTGATTTTTGGTCTCATAAACAGTCCCTTATAATCGCTCTTCTGTTCAAATAGTGAAGTGAACTCTAATTTGAATACAATTATTAAGGAATTGATTCCGTTCCTCATTTTCCTATCTTTCTATTTGTTTGTTCAGATTATAACAATTGAACTGAAGTGAAGAGAGTACCTTGCTCATCTGCTCATCTGCTCAAATCTTCACCAATCGTTTGATTGTAAAACAATTTGCTCTCATTTTAAATGACATTCAAAAAGTGATTCAAAATATTGAAACAAAAGATCGAAAATTATTTCTTTTGAATAAACTTTTTATTAATGTTTCAATAAATTTGAAACAAAATTAATGATATTTACATCTATTGGAATAATAATGACATTATTTATGATTACAATTAAAATCCGATATATTTATAGATTATTTGTATATATTATTATTATTATTATTAAATCAGATTTAAAGCACCAGTTATTCTGTTCTGTGGCACGACTTAATTGATTTGAGATACCATTCAGTCATAAAATTCACTCATATTTGGTTTGAGGTCAGAAACGATAAGTGATTAACAAAAAAGTGTTACTTATTAGACGTTTCTGTGAAATATGTATTGAATTATAGGAACTAAAAAAATATGTGAATTAAGACTAAAGTATTGCTGTTTTACATAAAATATATTCTAATTTTCGTTTAAATTATTAGACTTTCACTGAAGTAACGGAAGTTTCGTTATTATGTTTATTAGAGTCGGTGTTGACACAAACGAGAGGCACTTTCGCACTGTTCTCACAACTGTTATGACTCGAGTCACTCACGTCGTCCTCATTTGCCTCGAAGTATGCCTTCGACTGATTCAATACATTCAAAGGTATAGTCTCTTCAGAAAACGACAATTTTGTGTCTGATATGCCAGAAGTGTCTGATCCGTATTCAGTGCCGCTGTCCTCATGTGATAAGAGTCTATTGTTCACAAGATCTCCATTTTCTGCCTTATATTTGGCGCTCTTTTGGCTGACAATTGAGTCTCTTTTCTTGTCTTTAATTTCTTTCAACTTTTGAATTACAGTCATTTTTGCGACTCCTTTGACACCTGTTTTGGTCGACTTCTCTGTAGTTTCTTCTGTTTCTTCATTAATAGCTCCCAATTGATTGGACCCAAGATTTGTGGAACTGTTGGACGCGACTACTATTGGAATGTCATCCGGAAGTTTTCGGGTCTTAAATGAGGCGTTAGTTATCGCTATCTTCGCCTTTGAAATGCCAGTCGTCGTCAACGATGTGTTAGAAGTCGGCGAAAGCGCGACGTTTATACCCATCGGTCCATCGGAGGGCTGACCCGTATTTATTAAAATTGAATTACGGATTGCATTCGTCATCTGATTTGAAACAAAATTATTTAATTAAAAGAATAATTGATTTTAAATTTTGTTTAATACCAATAAAACGTCTGAATATAAGTGATATACAGCTCTGTTGTGAATCTCTTCGAGTACTTCAAAGGCAATGTCCGTCACGTCATTATAGAGACAATAATATATAGAATTCGTTAATTCGACCAAAAATAGTGAACTCATTGGAATTTTTGTCGAATTTCGGGAAATGAGTTGATGTGAGTCCAGTATTGTATTCAAATTGAGTGAACACAACCTCTCAACTGATATATTGATAGATCCCTTGCGTAAGAGTCTATCAATTGGGTAAAAAATAAATCAATGATTAAAACAAATATCAAATCAATTCAATATTTTTTTGTAAAAATAAATAAAATCTAACAAAATATTGACTGAAATCTAATTTTACCCCAAAATTAATTAAAATTTTAGTCTTTTTTTGACAAAAGTAGGAAAAAATTAAAAACAAATGAAATAATAATTGAAATAAAATGTATGGAAATGTATGTCAAGGAAATGAAAAAAATAATTGATTTTGAGTCAAACCTCAAACACATCCGACATAAACCAAATAATGATTGTTTCGAAAGAGAACTAATGTTTTGATTGAAGACTTTCATTAAGACAGTCATTACATCCATTCGATTGTTGGCCACTATTTGCTCGACTTCTGGAAAGGGACCGAATAATGGAATATTGATATCACCGCAAATGTTATCCAATTTTGATATATTGTGTTCAGTCAATAGAGAGGACTGGCTTTGGGCCGAACAGTGGGCCGACGGCTCGTGATATATAGACGGCTTCGATAATGACATCAATCGGAAGGTGCGCTCAACCAGTTGTCCGTCGCTGTCGACCACTTCCAGGTTGTAAATACCCAAAAGTAGGACATCTATTGAATCGCATTTTCGGCTCTCATTTGTCAGACAATTGTTTGCATTCATAATATGGACTCCAATTAGGGTTGGAATCAATGAAAGACAGAATCGGATCAATCGCTCGTCATTTGATCGATAATATGAATAAAGTTTATTACAAATCGATTCCAATAACTAAAAGACAAACAATTTGTTTAAAATTTAAACTTTAAATCAATTGTAGAAATGGATTGAAATACCTGTTCATCACTTTTGACGAAATGTTCAAAATATGTGAAAATTGCATCAAATAGTGAATTGTTTTCAATTAAATCCATTTCTTCTTCGGAATAATTGCCGCAATTGAGCCAATCGTTTATTATCTGTTGATTAGCCATCGAAACGAGTATTGATTTTATGGGAATTCAGTTTAATTAATGAAAAAGGGATTCAAATCATTATATAAATCAAAATAAACTGAATTTTGTTATAAATTGAATTGAAGTCAATATTTTGATAAAACATTTGACAAAAAAAATTCATTCAATTTATTGCTTCCCCAATGAATATGACGTCAAATGGGTTTAAATCATTTTAACATAAATTACGTCAATTTATTTGTAAATAAACTTTTGACAAATTCGTGATTCACTCACGAAATGCACAAACATTTCAAATAACTTAATAATTACTAATAATTATTGAATTAGTGACTAATTATTAGTCTCTTGGTTACACTTTGACCAAATATAATCAACTCCAGACTGTTATTGCCATTCAATGAATCTACAGATAATAAGAAAGGCACAGATACACTTTGAACATTTGAACATGCTACTTTAAACTCTTTCACAAGTTTAACAACTGATTAAAACAATTGATAATTAATTAGAAGAAAAATATTTGAACTCAAACTAATTTAAAGACTTATATTTTATAAATTTGAGCCTAAATTTTGATATAATTACAATCAAATAAAGTTCACTATGAGTAAGAAGTAATGAAAAATGATCAGGTAATACATCTAGACTATTTTTGAAAATATCTTCCATATCTAAATCTTTGTGGATTCAAAACGTGACAAAATGATGGGTAAAACTAGTTAAAATGTACATGGTGAGTCAATTGGTGACATTGATGACTAGGCCAAACCAGAATAGGTCATTTTTAGGCTTTTGGCTTTTCTAAGGTAGTAAATGTGTTGGAAAATTTTGTCATCTCTAATATACTTCTATTCGACATTCAAACAGATTTTCGACTTATTATGAAAACTTATAATCAGTTTTCCTTTACATAAAACAATGAATTTCTGATAAATTAATTGAAATCTTTAAATACGACTATATTTTAGTGTCTTTAAGTGATTCATCAAAACACTGAATGATTCACAAAAATAGTGATGAAATTCGTGGTAATGTTGAGTATAGGCTGAGAGGAAAGGGACTCAAAACAGTTTATTACAAAGAAAAGTGTGATTTGGAGTCAAAGAGAGTGCAGACAACTCTCAAAATCGTAAACTAAACGAAATTTAATTCATTGACAATAAATAGTTTCCACAAAATGTTTTGTTTTTTGCTCAAAGAATACATCTTTGAGTCAAAAACAATTAAAATGATTGTTTGGTGACAATTAATGATCATCAAAATGACCTTGCTTATAATGTGAATCTATTGAAACGTGACGTGCAATTGAGTGCAGGAGTTATTTCAAAAGTGATTATAAGTTTTATTTTAATACAAATCCGTGTTTTGTTTGAAAATTAAATAATAATTTCATTCAATTGACTGATCGGTAGTCTATTTGATCCAAACTTATGGTAATTTCGATAAATATTTTGATAATAAAAGTTTTGTATTTAGGGAAGAGGTTGTGCTGTACTTCACTTATCGATGGACTTTAAAAATCAAACGAAAGATAAAATTACAAAACTTTTAATCAGAAAATCATATTATAAGTGGAAAGGAGTCTATTATTTAGTCATTAATTGAATGAAATGAAAATTTTTTAATAAAAATTAAAACAATTTTATCGCAAAAAAGCATTGAATGGAGAAAATGAAGAAAACCTTCATTTGATTTGTCGATGATTTGGTCCCTTTATATGTGGACTGTATTTGAGTCTCAAATATGGATTCCTTCAAAAGCAGTCGAAGTGATCGAAACAATAGAGACCAAGAAGTTAGACATAAAGACATGACTCTCACCGCCGATAATAAGACAACTATTAGTGATAATAACCAGAATATTGGCGAACCATCGACTAAGAGGGCAAAAGATGGTATGGATTTGTTTGGTCGGACGGGAGGCGCTTACATACCTCCGGCGCGACTCCGACTCATGCAAAAAGACATTACCGACAAAAATAGTGTCGAATATCAACGCATTTCTTGGGAAGCGCTTAAGAAGAGTATCAATGGATTGATAAACAAAGTAAATGTGGCCAACATTGCGATCATCGTTAGGGAACTCTTCAAAGAGAACCTAATCAGAGGAAGAGGTCTTCTTTGCCGGTCAGTGATCAACGCACAGACGGCTTCTCCCACTTTCACTCACGTTTACGCAACTCTTGTGGCCATCACTAACACAAAGGTATGTCTCTTTTCAAACGATTATAATTGGTTTTAATTGATTGTCGTTTTGTTTATTTGTTGTATTAGTTCCCAAAAATCGGTGAATTAATACTAAAACGACTGATAATTCAATCTCGAAAGAGTTACCGAAGAAATGACAAACAGGTGTGCATTACGTCGACCCGTTTTATAGCACATCTGGTCAATCAACAAGTGGTATGTCTTCTCAATACAAATCGATATCTATTTATTCAATTGTTTTAAAAACGTTTTGAATTCGTATTGACGTTAGGCTCACGAAGTGGTGGCGTTAGAGATACTGACACTCCTTCTGGAAAATGCGACCAACGATTCGGTTGAAGTGTCCGTCGCTTTCCTTAAAGAATGTGGCGCTAAGTTGGAAGAGTTGTCCCGAAGAGGAATAGCAGGTAATTGTCATTTTTCAAGTCATATCTCAAGAGATAATAATTTGTAAACTAATGGTTTGTTTTTATTGATAGCAATTTTTGAGAGATTGCGAAATATCTTACACGAGGGTCAGTTGGATAAAAGGGTTCAATACATGATTGAAGTGATGTTTGCCATAAGAAAAGACAAATTCAAAGACCATCCGGCGGTCATCCCTGAGTTGGATCTGATTGAAGAGTCCGAACAATTCACTCATTTGATAACATTAGACGAACCGACCGATAGTGAGGACAAAATAAATGTCTTTCAATTTGATCCCAATTTTCAAGAAAATGAAGACAAATATAAAGCCATTAAAAAAGAGATATTAGACGACGAGTCCACTGATGATGAAGACGAAGGAGAGGGCGGTTCCGATGATGACGACGACGACGAAGAAGAGGAAGAGAGTGATGAGGAAAAGCCGGAGAGCGCTATCGTCGACAACACTGAGACCACAATAAGAGTTCTGCGGAGAGATATTTACCTTACAATCCAGTCTTCGCTTGACTTCGAGGAATGTGCGCACAAACTGCTGAAACTGGAGCTAAAACCGGGACAGATATTAGAGCTCTGCCATATGATTGTCGACTGTTGTGCCCAACAGAGGACTTATATGAAATTCTATGGACTGTTAGCCCAAAGATTTTGTTCTCTGAATCCGGAATATACTGAACCCTTCACTCAGATATTCAAGAGTTGTTACGACACAATACATCGCTTCGAGACAAATAAACTCCGAAATGTGGCCAAACTTTTCGGTCATCTCCTGATAACTGACGCCATTTCGTGGAATGTCTTGTCTCACATCAAACTCAATGAAGAGGACACAACATCTTCGAGTAGAGTATTCATCAAAATTTTATTTCAAGAGTTGAGTGAATCCATGGGTTTGGTTAAACTCAATCAACGAATTAAAGACCCGACTCTTCAGGAGGCGTTTGATGGTCTGTTCCCTCGCGACGACCCAAGAAATACCAGATTCGCCATCAATTTCTTCACTTCAATTGGTTTGGGAGGACTTACCGATGATTTGAGAGACCACTTGAAGGCAATACCAAAGACTGTAATGCCTTTCCCCGCCTCTGAACTCATCGAAAAGACAAAGAAAAAGAACCGAAGTTCTAGTATTAAGAGCGACAGCGAATCCGATTCATCCGAATCCCATTCAAGCGAATCGAGTTCTTCGAGCAGTCCTTCGAAGTCGTCCTCTTCTTCTTCGTCTTCATCGACTGATAGGACACACAAATTGTCCTCAAAATCATCGAAACGTTCCCATCAGTCGACACGACATTCAAATTCAAAGAAACACAAACGAAACGATTCGAAGAGCAGTTCCACCCGAAGACACAAAGAGAAGAGTTCCAGACATAAAGAAATGAGTTCCAGACATAAAGAAATGAGTTCCAGACATAAGGATATGAGTTCAAAGAGAGGTCGAAATGATAGAAGAGTCGATTAAAGGCAAACAAATTGAATCATTATTTTTAATCTTTAATTATCTAAATATAAGTTCAAATAAATTGAAACCATTTTTGTATCTATTATTAAAAGTTTGGAAACATTTCTATTGATTTGTTTTGAATTATCATTAAAAACAAAAAAATTGAAAAATGAGACACAAATTAAATGCCTTCTCTCGGATGCGGAGGTTTCGGTACGAGTCGTTTGAGTGGTCTATAAATAAAAGTCAATTAAAATGATTGACTACTAATTGATGTCTTATACCTATATTTCCAGATGTGTTTTGGTGTGTGAGTTAATATTTGAAGCTCTTCTAAATCAGGTCCCGAACCCTTAAATATGTTCTGTCCGTCAATTCTGTGCTGAATCTTAAGAACAGATTCTTCTTCTTTGAGTTCATCCATTGATTGTGTGATTGGCTTCAAAACAACAAAATTTTGATTAATTTGGTCTCAATTTTTTTTGCATCAATCGATTGGACAATACCCGGGAGTGTTCGTAAGGGAAGGACTGAGTCTTATGCCAACAGACAATAGTCTGTCCGTCATTTGTCACCGAAATTCTGTTTTGATTTCAAATTAATTTAATTAATGAATTGAATTGAATTGAGAGAGAAATCAATACTTGGCTTCATTTGAATCATTGCTTGACATCAAACGATTTGAATAAAACGATTGGACTAATGGTCGACAATATATTGAAAATAATTGTATTTTATTTAATTTTAAAGAAAACATTATTTTTATATTTTGTTTATTAAAAGTCTTCAAACGTGAGAATGAATTACGAAATGGTTGTCATAGAAACGATACAAACGATTCCAATCTTTCAAAAGCGGGTTCTTTCAAATCAATGCAAACGGAAGGGAAAGGAATCAAATTATTAATAGATTTATAATTAAATTGTTTAAAACGATAAAAATCTAATCATTTTTATATCATTTTAAAAAACTTCAGAAATTTTTTCAATAGTTTAAAACTATTATCTATTTTGTCTGGTCTTTGATATTATCATTATATTTACATAAAATCATTTCCAAATTTCAAATAAATCATTTCGAGTTGAGTTAGCTTTTGATTGTTTCGCAAGTCTTAAGTCATTTCAATACGAATATGGCTTTAATTCAAACGAAACGAATGAATTGATAGAAAAATTTTAGTGATATTACATGCAATTGATTATAAGCTTAAACTTTTATTAGAGGAACTCATATATGAGTTCATGAATTTCAATGGATATGATATTATGATCACTCGATAAAGTGATTTCATTGATGTCATTCATTAAACTTTTTGAAGTCTGCTATATATTGGATCAAAATTCAAGTATTTATCAAAAGATTTATCACAATTGTTAATAAAAACTGAAGAGTTTTTGAATTTTGAGTAAAAACAGAGAATAAATCATTTGAAAGATAAAAGTTTTAATATTAGTTTAAATACTGATATGATATTCACCTCTCAGTTCATTACAAAAGAGGAGATCATTAGAAAAGGGGTTCAAATGGTTTCTGATTAGAATTATAATAGAAAAACAATTTAGAGAACAAACGATAAAAATTGATTTAAAAACTGTGAAAATTTTATTCAGTTTTAATCAAAGTTTTAATTCTTCTCATTATTTAATGAAACTCCAAATCATATCACGTCTGATGTCTTAATGAAACCATTATTTTAATTGAAGTAATACTAAGTCTTAATAATAATCTCATTTTTAACTATTGTCTTCTTAAAGACAATTAATATTTGCGGAAATACTCTCAAGAATTAGATTAAAAGAATTCATTAATTGATGTAATGAACAAATTTCTCAAAACATATTAAACAAATGTTTTATAAATAAATAATTTTAAATCAATTGTTCGATCATTTTTGGAAATTAACTCAAAATCATTTTGAGTTCAATTGCTTTTCAAATAAAATTAAGAACAGAATATATGAATATTGGCAAGGTGTTTTGGAAATACTAATTTATTTGATTCAATTCTAATTATTTTTAAAATTCTAAAATATGCATGTACATAATCATTTATATGAAATTCAATTAATATTTTTGTGAATATAATACGAATGAAATATTTGAAACTAATTTTTGCTATAATTTTCATTACAAAGATATGGTGATTGAAATGACATTTGAAATGAGCAAGATCTATTAGTCTACAGTAAATCTATTTGAAACGTAAATGTAATGCCTTCGCGAAAGTTCTTCTATTGAGTATAAAATGTTCTGAAAGATTGAATTATGTTTTAAGCAAGCACCATTCTTTTCAGATGGAAATTTTTGCTCTCAGCTAAGCATGTAACTATTGAATCAACAAAGTAATCTTGTTAACTCTCTTTACAAGCAATTTCCGAAAAGATGTAAATTCCAATATATATCCAATAGAATGAATAGATTGAATATATTCAAGGTAAAGCAATATTTCCATTACAATACCTGTAATTGTATTAATGTTTAGATTAAAAAATGAGAGAAAAGACTCTTTTCATAAAATCAGTTCCTATTATACTATTATTTGATCTTTTTTTAAACGATGAATATTTATTGGAAATTGAATTGTCTTTTAACCTTTGAATGTTATTAGACTAGCTAGGTATGTTGAGGTGTTTTTAGTCATGTCTAGGTTATTGCTTGCTTATTAAAAGTGATTAAATGTTTTCCTTATATATTGAAAGTAAAACAAATGAAAATCATATAATTATTGAATTGAAGGCAACGTTTGATTTGTGACACAATATTCTAATTCTCTTAAAACAAGTGTCGATTAAAAGCAATATTAAATGTCGAATAAAATGTCGAATTCGGTAGCAATCGGTATATGTCTGACACTATTCGGTGGTATATGTGCTCCGAATTTAATAAACTCAATGAAAGGAGAGTTGGAGCAGAAGTCACGTGAGTGTGAGTCTGAGCCAATCGATTGAATCACTTCCTCAACGATTCTTAGAGAAATAACTATCAGTTTTTGTTATTTAATTTCTCAATAATGTAAACAATGGTATGAATAGGCATTGGGTAGAGTGCGGTGCGATTGGGACCCAATTACCTTTACCTGTAAAATGATCGCATAATAGGTTGAGTCGAGAGTCGAGTAAATTAGTAGGAAGAGAGACAACACAGAAATTAGTTCAGAGAAAGTAGTAAACTGTAGGACAGCCATAAGTGGGCCACTAGTGCTCGAACGCAGAGTGCAATGAACTCCGAGCGCTGGTAAGCACTCAAACCATTGCCAGTCTATGCTATGAATGCAATGCAGGCATAACTCTGTTACAGTGCCAGAGTTAGCACAGG
Organism: Tectocepheus velatus; assembly: GCA_034700625.1. NCBI lineage: Eukaryota > Metazoa > Arthropoda > Arachnida > Sarcoptiformes > Tectocepheidae > Tectocepheus > Tectocepheus velatus. The sequence goes on from JAQIXV010000127.1 coordinate 14,633, forward strand.
CTTTGAGTCTATGCTGTGTTATACCAATGCAATGATTGTATGACTGAAAACTACTCTCAAAACAACTGTAACTCTGTTTTGAATTTTTGCGAATTAAGAGAGAATTTTGTTCTTCAAAGAGACTGAAGACTGTTCTCAAGGATAGCAAACAAACGAGTTTTCATCCAATTCTCAAATCAAAGCCCAAACCAAACACTCGATTAGCGAACTGTGAATTAATATCAATACTTAATACCAGTTTGACTCTGAAGATGACTAATACTATCGTCTCTTAATTAATAATTGATCGCAAATATTATTTAATCAAAAATCAAATTCATTTATCGCTTTAACTAAAGTGTAATCAAAATATGTTTGTATCGGAAGATAAGTTTGTCTACAAATAGTTCTCAATTGAAATCAATACCATTTAACTGATCAACAATACTATGCCATCAATCGCTACCACTTCACAACTGTTTCATAACTTTGACCATAACTTCTTTGTGACTAAATTGTGACTCAATTTATTGTAAATATTAGTGTATTTTAATTAATTGACTTTAATTTTGTTTAAAAACTGATTTTCAAATTCCTATCAAAAACTGTGAAAAACTTTTAATTCTTGAAATTTTAAGATAAAACTGAAAATAATTTAAAAATGGGGGAAGAGATCGAAGATATCGTTGAAGACAACAAAGACAACAAATCTGAAGAACAACAACAAAGACAAGGAGTCAATGATTTCGGTGAGTTTTGTCTATCATATGATTCATCCATTCGTTGCAATATTTCTCTGAATCTATCGATTGGTTCCAAAAGAGACCAAAAACCGGCGAATAAACTGTTTATTGATTTTCTATTCTTTTATATTATTTAACATTAATTTCAGTCAAAAAAATCATTTCTTTTGGATTTCATTCAAACGTAAAATATTTTTGAAAATATTATATATATTTTTTAAATATTTTGATCGCGTATTCAAGTAATTGAAAGCAATTAAGTTTTAGTCATAACTAGAAAGATGAGATGAAAATGAGGCAAAACCAGAATTTGTCATTGATCAGGGTCACTCATCTTGTGAAAATTCCCCCGACAAGATCGACAAGAATTTTAATTGTCGGTCGTTTTCAAAATATTCTGATAAAAACTTATTTTTCAGTTTTTTTTCTGTCGCCTCCAAAATGAGATTTTATCAAAAAAATTTCAAAACAACTGAGAGTTTCAAGTTTTTCGAGTGATATAAAATTGTTCATGGCTCATTCTTTGCTAAGTTCAATATGCTTGCTATCAATTCTAAATATTTGATTTAATGATTTTGACAAAAAAATAATTAACTTTCATTGATTTGAATTAATTGAAAAATAGTTTTATTTTCGAATAATAATAAAAAAATGTATTTTTAATAAATTCTGATAAAATGATTCAAATAAACGATATATAAATGTTTTGCCAAAAATTCAATGTATTTGTAGTGAAATCAATAGATATAATGTGAAGCCAAGTATTTTGTCTAATCTTTTAATGTTTGAGTGAATATCCTTTCACTTTCATACTTTCTTGGAATGACCTTGTTTTTTATGCAATAGTTGTGCTATCAATTGATTGTGGTGGGTGCAACTCGACAGCACATATCAAGTATGTGCCATATATTAGGACACCTTTCTTGCGGTCGTTGTTCCCCTTTTACGTAATCTTAATCTCATATTATGATTGGTTGAGCAAAAGAGCGGCTCTTTGATGGCTGAGCCGTCACTCCCTCTTAAAGACACGAATGCCTACACTCTTCCAACACATTTTGATCCAACAAAAAATCGATGCAATCAGAGGGAGTGCTAACAGTTATACAAACATATATTCGCTAAACTATATCATGAATGGGGTGAATGAACGACAACTTTTCTAGGTCAAGCTGTGTATGCCTGTGCTATGCCTCTTTCATATGCCTCAGCTTTGCCATAGCTCTGCCATAGCTCTGCCACAACTCTGTGCTAACAAAAACATTATACAAACACATACTCTACTGCCAGAGTACTGCCAGAGCTCTGCTTTGATGTAGTTTTTCGAAATGCATTGCAATGTATTGTCGGCGAAAACTCCTTTTGCTTTTCGTATCAAAACTCAAGGCATAAGAATGTTAGGGCTCTTACATGAACTCAAACATCAATTGTAATGACTCCTCCTTCACCTCATTTCCAAATTCTGATAAACAATTATTTCGGAGTATTTTTTGTGACTTTCATTCAATTTCTAATATATTCATAAATTCATTCATTTGTTATGATTCACATTCAAGTGATTGTGTCAGAGATTTCACTCAAATTCACTTTTAATTAAGCAAAACCACCTTTTGTCAGATCCTCGTTAATTCGATTTTTCAATCCTTTTAAAAATTTGATGGATCGTACCATGTATAATCTGAATATTGAGTCTTGAAATCGATTGTTTCAAATGGAACTATCTTGATCAATCTGATGTATTGCACTTGAAATAACCGATTTGAATAATTTAACAAAAATTTGATTAGAAATGAATGGCTTCAGGCGTTTCGCAGACAAACATTAATTAAAATCATTTCTCATAACATTTGCTTCAATTTGACTGAATTTATCATTTCTTTAAACTATTTTTGTGTTCAATAAATGTTATTCTTTAGTAAACAAGTATTGCTTAAGCGTTAGAAAAAACAAAAACATATCTTTGTTTTGGATTATTATGTATTAAAAGAGATATTTATTCAAATAATATGTTTCTTTAGTTTTAATATGTGTTTAACTAATGTCTTAACGTCGAAGAGATATAAAAGAAAAACAAAACAAAAAAAACTATAATTTCTTTTGATTACCAAAGTTGGCAAAGAGTGAGAGTGAGTGAAGAAAAATGAAACAAATCGTTGGATTAGTTTTGAAGTGATGTTTTAGGTCGGGTCGAGATGTGAACAACCGGTTGACCGTTAATATAATATATGGCATACTTTCGTTTTGCAATACATTTATACTATACTATCGCAGACTGAAAGTGAAAGGAAAAACTGAACGAACGCTCAAACATTTCCCCATTAAGTAATGATATTATCATTGCTATGATAGTGCAGACCCTGTGTTACACATATGGCTGTCCCATTGAACTACTAAGATGTTCAGATTTAAAGCCATAATTATTTGGCCATTCAATGCCCGATCCATCACTTCTCTTACAGTGCCTTACAGTTGAACTTCTCTTTAATATATTTAGATTTTATTTAAAAAAATGGTTCAATAAATTAAATTATTTCAATCCTTATTTCAATTCCAATCTGTTTTTTATTTAATTTAAAAATAATATATTATTTAAATTTCAATTTCCTTGAAATTAGATAATTGTATGAAATTATAAAAATATATTTTTAAGAAAATTATTTCCATTTGGTTTGGAAATTAAGTTTTAATTCAATCAATTTATAGCGGACTGTGCAAGACACATTTTCATGTTTATTTAACTTTTCCTTTGAAATGAAACGACTTTAAATGTTAATTGAATTTTTCATAATTCAAAAGTTTTGTTTTAATTGATTTCATTTAAAAATACTTTCTTTCAAATAAATATTCTTTGAATTCTCTGTCAATTGAATGCATTTTTAAAGTCTTTTGAATCTAATTTCTCTTTCATTCAAAGATTGAATTTTGCAATAATTCTTAAAAACTGTTGACTTCTGTAAAACTAATTTGCTTTCAATGCTTGGAATCAATTTATTTGAATGAATTAGTTTTGAATCCAATGTTTCAGAGAATCAGAGAATAATTGTTTGAAAGCAAAAGAATTTTTGTTATGATAACTAAAAACAGAAATCTCTTCCGCATTTCATTTCATTGCTATTATCCTAATATTGAAGTAAATGTATTCTAATATAACTTATTTTATCGTTGAGTTCTACTTAGATATAATTGTCAGCACATCCATAGCTCTCCACATATTATATCACATTTTGTATCCGTTTTCAGTCAAAAGCCTTTTGAGATAATTTATCTGAAATTTATTTGTTATTATAATTCATTTTATTTGAATTTTTATAATCAATTAATTTTCCAAAATTTATTGAAAAAAAGAGCTTAAAATTTGAAGAAAAAATTATAACTTATAAGAATTTTTTTGATAAATCGCTAAAAACGAAAGTAATTTTTTCATTAAAAACAATACAATAATTGTATCATTTGTTAAATAAGAGAAATAATGGATTAATCGTTCGTTAATTTATTATATGATTTTGTAATTCTTTAATTTTTAACTTATTTTTTGTTTTGTTTTTTTTGTAAGTTTAGTTAAATTAGTTAAACATAAGTAATAACTCAATTAATCGACTATCAATTTGAGACATTTTTTACAGTTTAGTGTTTTGTTGTGTTCTCTGCGGAGGTTGTAATAAATGGACGGATAATATAAATAATGAATTAATGCTTTTATTTGTGTCTATTGGAAAATGAACACAAACGTGAAAAATTGAGAGCACAGGGCATTGACAGGAAAATAGGTCAGACCCAAAGTTGAGATGCGATCCGAGCACTAGTTATGCAATGCATGCCTATGACTATGACTATGACTTCTGCGCGTTTGGCAATAGATTAGAGTTACGTTACTTTCGATTTTATTTTATTTTTACTTTTTTTTCTCTTGAACTGAAACTGATTTGACCAAGATAACATAGTAATCACTGATAATCCAAAAACCGTTCATTTACTTTGAATTTTTCTGAATTAAATTACAATTTATTTAATTAATCAAATCTAATACACATTATATGAAAATTAGATCGAAAACAGCTTTAAGACAATTAAGACATTTGTATATTAATTTCGAGTCTCAAAAGAGTCTCTTAATTAAGGCAGTGTCGGGAGCTATCAATACCCGATTCAATATTCAATTGAAATTTTAGCCCAAATTTCAGTTTAAATACAATTATTGCTCAGAAATAATACTCTCTTCAATTGATTTAAGCATTTGTTTCATATCTTCGAATTCAGCCAAGAGTTGTCTCCTTTCGTTTTGCATGTCTTCCAATTGATGGCACAGTTCTAAGTGATCGCTTCGGTTACACTCTTTGCTAACCACTGACTCTTTATTGTCTTTTTTCTCTTCTAATTGATGTTTGAGTCCTTCATAAGAAGTCTCAAGATTTTGATGTTTACTCAAAAGTTGTCGGTATTTATCTTTTTCCGACTGAAGCTCTTTCTGTGCCCGCAATAACTCAGACCTCAAGTCTGAGATTTGGATTTGAAGATGTCTTTGAAATCCTGGATCTCTTTGTAATTGAATTTCAGTGCCTTTCTCTTTGATTTCATCGATGCAGGAACCGATACACTGTTGTAGCGATTGTTTTAATATTTCGTTTTCTTTGTCTAATGTCTGTATTCGTTGTTCGAGTTCTTTGTGTCCATTGATTCGAGTGCTGTCTTCGAGTAATTTTCTCCGGAGTTCTGCACATTTAGTCTTTTCAATCGAGAGCTCAGTTTGAAGTTTTTCGATCAAATTTGTAATTTCGTCACTAATTCTCTTTCCGCTCGAGTGATGGTTCACTAATTGGTTGTGTTTTTTGACACTTTTTTCTTTGAAATCTGAGTCTGAATGGGAATAACCGTTACTTTGATTATAACTTTGCGTAACGTTTGTCCTCTCGATTGAAGTCTTCAAAGTCATTGAAGTATTTACTAAACTATTTTCAATATTACTATTATTTCCATTAATTTGAGGTTTCGTCAGTTTTCTAAGCCGTTCCGTTTGGAACTGTAAGGACTCGATATGACTCTGTTGTAGAGCCACCACTTCCTCTAACTTTTTGATCTCCTGTTGCGCCTCTTCTAATAAATTATATGCAAATGGAGGTAAAGATGAAGTATTGGTCTTTGATTTTGAATAATGACTGAATGCGCCCACATTTACATGACTCACATTAACACTAGATTCTGGGCGTCGGTTCAGAACCAGAGCTGAAGAGCTTCTCGAGTGTTTAAAAGCCGTTCCCAAACCGCTATCAGTTCGCGACCTTATATGAGAGTAAGCACTCCCTGGACTTCTTTTGGACATTTCAGAGTCTAATTGAGTTTTCATAACTAAAGTCTTTTCCCGGAGCCGAACGTTTTCTCTGTCCAATTGGACTAACCTCTGTTGCAAGTCATAAATCAATTCTTCCAAATCTATTTCTCTTCGGGTCTTCTCTTTGTTTAATAGTCTCTTCTTTTCATTGAGAAGTCGCGAAAGTTTTGCATTCAAGTACTTCATCTGATTTTCCGTATGGTTTGCCTCCTTTTTTAGTTCCTGGTGTTCGTCTTTCAGACGGAAAAACTTATCCTCCAATTCATCCCTAAATAGATTTGTTTGACTCGAGCTCATCGTTAACACAGTTGTCGATAAATTTAATCCTTTATTCTTATGGCTTAACATCTCTTATGACAATCCATTCCGTTATTCGTCAGTTATTTGCCACAAATTTTTATGAATAGTCTTCATTCAGTCAAAAGAAATATAAAATTATCGCAAAATTTCAATTAAGATCATATTTTGGGAACTGTAATGAGAAGATGACTGTTAAGTTGGCTTTCCGGCAACCAATTGATGTGCAACACATTTGCTCTACATTTGGATGACTCACAATTGAATCCATTCTTTTGATAACTTTGGACGAAGAATGCCATCAGTTTTGCCAGAGATTATAAACGCGATTAATATTTACTATTAATATCATTCAATTTTAATTAATTGTTTACTTTTTAGTCTACTTTAAATTTAAATTAAAAGTTAAATATTGAGAAAAATATTGAATCAATTGTCTCTTAGGAGATATTGTTTTGCTATGTTTTTTGTACGCATTGTTTCTATGGATACTAAATATGATTAATATTAGTATCGAAGCAAAAAACCGATTGTTTTGTTTGGCTTTTTGGTACGATTCCTATTCCTATGTCTTATTTGCCGGTCGTTGTCCTAATAGACGACAAAATATCAACTCTTGTCGTCTTCGCTCTCATTTTGAGCGGAAGACCAAAAGTGAAAATTCGTTGAATTCAATAAATATATATATATTCATAGAAAGGGAGGGTTTCCACAAATTCTGTTCAAAAAGAGTTCTGACTTTTCCTTTTGATTATAACAAAAAAGCTGATGATTGGAGTAGACGTATAAATCAAATAAGTCTACCCTTTAATAGGTCTGCAAATCTGTCTGAATGTGTCTGTGCTTTGGAGTCGGGACCAAACCTTTACAACCCATACAGTTGTTTGGGGTTAGGTATGGGTATTACGAAAGGCTTTCTCGGGTCAAAAGGAGGACATCCACTCTAATAATTGTATTTGTATTCAGATTTGTGCTGATATTCTGAGCTTTAAATTTGATTGAATGAAATCCCTGTTGCGCTCAATATTCAGGCGAAGTTCATAATATGACTATTGAATAGATGTAACGGCACAGTCATTCACAGTCATACCAGTGCTCATTCACAACACTTAACTATACGATATGTGTTATGTCGAGTTGTTTTTATCCGAGAATCGTTGGGAAAGGGTTTCTGGGTCATCGGTCGTCGACCCCGTCCTCATCGCACTCCCTGTGCGCCTGCGTTGGCACCACCACTACTGCGAGACCTGATTCTCGCGAAAGGGAAAGTTCTGGAGTAGACTTGACTGATAAAACTACTTTCAAATATTGTGAACTAATTCTGAGCTTATATTACATTTCAATTGATTTCTCAAATAATGTTTTATTTGCGATAAAATTCAATTAATATTTCAATTCATTGAAAACAGTTTTCGTTAAATAAAACAAATAATTGAAATATTTCATCGATTGAGAAATAAAAGTAAAGGTAATCCCACTCAAAGAGGAACAGGCGCTCAGATGTCCATTAGTGATATAATGACTCACAAAATGCTCTAATAATAGACTTCATCCAAATTGGTATTCGAGATCCGGTTCCCAAAGATCTATCATTTTTCAGAATTCATAAACATATAAACATTGGCTTAATATCCAAAACACTCCTAACAGTGAAAATCATTAGTTTTTGAAACAATTCTAAAATTTGAACAAAATTTAAGAATTAATTTGAATCCTATCAGACATTTAAGGCATTTATGGCCAAATGATTTTCATTGAAATACAATTCAATTAGTTATAAACTGATGGAAAACCTTAAACTAAATTTTATTTATTATTTTGTTATTAATTTATTGTTTGGAAAAAAATCTTATTCTCTGAGAGAATAAAAAAAATCACTTTCACTGTCCCTTAAAGGGAAAGTAGTGAATGTTGTTTTGGGATCATTATCAGGACAGGCGTTCAATGAACTGTTACCCTCCACTGGTAACTGGTTTTAATAAATATTGTAAAATGTGTTAAATGTGTTAGTGTTACGAACTTACCATTCATTTACATTGCATTCACTTTCAATGGATGTGTTGTTGCAAAACAATATCAAACATTTGACTCGATTTCTGTTTTTCCTTTCAATCTGTTTATACTTTTGATTTACTTTGGCTTTAGTTTTGCGAACTCCAGAAAAAACTGTTATAAAAACCTCTGCAAGAGTTGAAGGCATTCCACTATTAAATTGAAGATTATTATAATTTTTACGAAACTTTCAAAACTTGATAAAAGCATTCAATCAATTATTTCTATCAATACTTTTATGTAATTCTGAATTTCATTTTGTGTTGAATGGCTATAAAATATCAAATGTTCGCTCGTTTTGAAGTCTCTTTTTATATAATCGAATTGAAAAATAGATGAAACAAATTGAAAATCAATGATCCAATCAATAATCACATCAATTACAGACCCAATCATTATTTGAAATCAACAATCTATCGGTTTTTGTTGTTTATCAACAATTTGGATATTTCTTTAAATCAATTTCCGATATTTTTTTTCATTAATAAAAATTAAAAATTTCGATTTGAAATAAATCTTGATCAAATAAATCAGTTCTCTATTTATTGTTCATATTTTCCATCATTTCTAATGAATAAAGGCATCAGTTGTTCATCTTTTTCCCAAATGATATGGTTTTTAAAAAAATTTCGGAAATCATTTCATCAAATCATGAGTTTAATTGTTTTCAGAGAATATAAGTTAACAAAAAATATCGATCGCAAGAACTATAATCAGTTTGTTTTTTTGCCCAACTTTTCAAATGTTTATGAAAAAGGGTTAAGAGAACGCCTTAACAGTGGGATGAAATTTGCATTAATAAAAGGCCATGGTGATGTACTTTTCTCACCATTTCATATATCATTGACATACTCTTGTCATAAACTTTTGGTCTATTATTCATTTGCTTTCATTTGTTTCTCAAATATTTTTTTGTTTTGTTTAATCAAATTATGAACAAATCTGTTTGAGTCATATAATTGAACCATGCTAATACCATGATATAACCATGCTTCATTTTCACTACGCTCAAAACTCAAAACTTATAAATAATGGTTTAAGTTAGCAAGAACACTGTCAAAATGTAAAAATAGTGAATCGATTGCTAAAAATTGTTTTAATGATAAACGCGTTCATCAGATGGTGTACTCGTTCTCACACTTATGGCATTCGCTCCCAATTCGAGGCCTGAGTTAGTCTTTTCTGCTTTGCTTTAATGTATTGAAACGGAGTGCTATTCAAAGACATCTAAAAGAGTCTTCAAATCCATTTATTCCTAAGCTATTACTGACTCTGAATTGTCTGCCAATTGCCAACTACCTTAATCATTGATCAATTTATATTTAAATTTGTATAATTTATTTATATCAACAAAACAATATGTAAAATTGAAAACATTTTCCTATAAATTAACTGTCCAAGCTCTTCCATTTCATTCATGTCTTATTAAAAATATTGATTATACCAATAATTTATGAAAATCATTGAATAGATTGTGAATCTAAAATGACATGAGTCCCTAATTTTGCAAACATTTGGACCCCTTTTATGAGAGTACAGTCTGCAAGGCTTAAGATCACATCGAAAGGGACTGACCAATTTTTGTGATGATAGCCCTTAATGATAATAAGCGGTTACTTTAGCATTAAGTGATATTACAAGGGACTTCAATTTAGCAAGGATAATATACCTTAAATGATATTAAGCGGGATGATCTTAAGCCTTGGAGACTGTATTATGAAACCACTTTGAGTCCAACTTTAAGATTATTTCAATTGTTTTTTTTCAAAATAATAATTGACTGAAAAACTTTTTCAACCATTGATTCATTTATTTTACATAAGATTTTTGATTTTTATCTGAAATTTACAAACGATTATCAAAAATATTGAATAATTCACTTAATTGTCGATTCAGTCTTTCATTAATTAAAATCAAATAAAGGCTTTTTTGAATAATTTTATTAATTTTCAAATAATTTATAACTTATTTTGTGATTCAATTGTATATTTGATATCAATTGGTTATTTGAATATAATTAAATGTAATTGTTAAATCAAATTATGAAATATGATTATACCTTGCGAACTAATGCTTGTCATTGAATTTATTTACTTTTTAAAAATATATTTCAAATTTCATTCATTTTAAAAAAGTTTTCCACCGAATGATAATTATTTAATTTTAATCAACTTTTAAGAGCAGTTCAGTCCAGACATTACCAGAAAATGTTTTCAATTTTCAATTCAATATTTACTCGAAAACAAATTTTTATATATTTTTAACGACTAATATATCTTTTGATTATATTATTGATGGGGTCTCTCCTTATCTTTATATGATATGTACTTCAATGCTATTGTCGTATGATTTCAGTTGATTTTGAGTCGATTTATACTTTGAAATAACTATTCGTTAAAGACATGGATGAGTTACGCCTAAAATGTTGTGTTTGATGATTGCAGAGATGGCGCTCCAATTGAGTAGAGAATGACTATTAAACTAAAGGTTATGTACTTTAGACGTAATATCGAAGTGAATTGTGTGCCTAATCTGGTGGTGATGTGCCTCTAATGGTTGTCCTTGAACCTGAAAATGAACTGCAAATATGTTGTGCAGAATTGCCATCAATGTCAGGGCCATCCTTTATGTTGATCGCAATCAAGTGCAGAGTTTCCAAAAGTAATGCTAACATAATATGTATTACCTGAACCTCAACCTCAGCCTATCCCCGATCCTTCTCTTCGCTAAACATATTTTCTGAATCCATATATCATTCTTATGTGACGTCAGTCCCTATTATTATATAACAGTCACACAAAAGGTTTAAAAGTTATATTTGGGTCTTAAAAGTTTGAGATATTGATATAGGAATACAAATTGACGGCACAGAGAGGCACAGCTGCCACTCCAAACCAGAACACTTTCATTGTCACCTTTTTTTCAATTTTCAATCCGACCATAAGTTTTGGTAATAAATCTTTGAAATACAAACTTTACCTTAATTTTTGGTATTCAACGCATAAATACATTTTCCCAACTCTTAAGTCAGACCCAAATCGCGAACAACTTTTCAGTTTTATATCAAAAAGTTTTCTTTCAAATCGATTTCAACGACTTTTTTGAATATTTTTACGATTTCTCAAAACGACCGCTTCTTTTGCAGGAAATTTTTTGTATACTTTTAATAAAATTCGGTTTATTTTGATTATACCTTATATTACACGATAGGTATTCAACGAAGAGAGAGAGAGAGAGAGAGAGAGAGAGAGAGAGAGAGAGAGAGAGAGAGAGAGAGAGAGAGAGAGAGATAGAGAGAGAGAGAGAGAGAGAGAGAGAGAAGTGGAAAATCTGGACTTTTTTCCAGACCTTCCTTTTTGTGCCCTGAGTTGAATTAAACTGAGTTAGTGTTAGTTTTTCCGAGAATTCTAACCGATATTCCTATTAATAGCTAATAATTTAAGCGGTATTTCAAATATATTATTGTTTTATTGGCTGATAACCGATATTTCAATGGACTGTTGATATTCCCACCGCTCAGACAGATATGAACTAATGAATTGAAAAACTAAATAAAAAAAACTATATCTTTAATACTGTTTACATCCCAAACACAGATATGTTTTATGGCAATAGACTCATATCAGAGACTCAAAACCAGTCAAATCCGTAAAATATTTATTTTAATTGTGTTTTATATCAAACAAAAAAATATTTGTTAGGACTCGATATGAGTTGAATGATTTTTGATGTCTACCCATAGTTACAGCTCAGCTCAGAATAGCACTGGATTTGCGCTCAAATTAAAAAAAATCGATTCAATGCTATAATTGATGGCAAGTGTGAGTCTGTATAACGAGCTGATGGTTATTGCACTCAAAGGCCATTAAACACCAACTTTTACATTACATATACATATGGTTTGAGACACGATTTTGTTTTTGATTTGACTTCATATCAATTGTTAACTCAAACATAAAAACACATTCAGTTTTAACCTTCACTTCGTTATCGTTAAAAGTTTTGACTGAATTTAATTTATTTTTTGTATCAAACAAATGATCAGACAAATGATCAAGCACATTCGTTTGAAATATTCCAACAAATGTTTTAAAAATGAGAGAGAGAGAGAGAGAGAGAGAGAGAGTCTTAATAGAAGACGATTGGGTCCCCGACCCTTTCTCAGGTCTTTCACCGTCACTCAGTATAGAGATATGATATCAGTTTATGCGCGAATTTTTGTGATATTTTCCCGTATTTATTAACTTTTGAGTTAAATTAAATACAAAACCGAATGACCACGACTTCAATTGACAGATATTTCTATATTTTGTTATATTCTTTGAGACAAAGGTTTGTTTGAATGAAATAGTTTTGAAATATTCTTGGAATGAACGGCAGTTAACAGAAATTCTATTAAATATAATTATATCCAGTTTTGAGAAGTTCTTGAACTCAATGAATGGGTTTGTTGTGCGGACTGTGCGGACAGTTGGGCCGCACTTTCACTTAGCCTTTGGTCATAATTTAAATGACATCTGAGTTGCCGAACATATGTCTTCCTGGTTCACAAAACTGGCCAATTTAGTGTTAGCCCTATTTATGCTGAGCAGAGCCACAGACCCATTGGCTGTTAAAGAATTTTTGGTTAAATGAGATGATGTCTAACATTTGCTTATTTACTATACGACTACCGCCACAAGAGTCGGTGTACGACTACTTGTGCTATTGAACGCAAACTGCTTTTCTCATGTGTAGGGCATTCACCTAAGAAGAGGTGAATCTCCGGCTATGAGTGCAAACATATTGTAAACAAACCCTTTGCGAGAAAACATCTTAACCTTGAGATCAACATATTGAGGGCGGGTTGAGAGGGGTATCTCAGGAATGGCCATTATTTTTATTCAATCGATTAAACTTTAATAACAAGTCTTCCATCAAATTCTTAGTCAACTTTCAATCAAATGTTTTTATTTAATAATTAATTCAATATTTTGTTAAATACTTTTACTTTTGTTTTCTATTCTTCACTCAATTATTAGAATCGAAGAGAAAAACAAAATAATTGGAAATCAATTGAATTGTAAATAACTTAACGAATCATTAATTTAGTAGAAATGAGAGACTGTTAAACCGTTTTTGAGGGCATTTACTCCTTAATAACTGTCAGAAGACTTCTTAATGACCAGATGTTTACAGGATATCTACAAAAGGATTGCTTCGATCCCTTATTATTGATATTTTTGAGGAAAAAGGAAAGCATTGATCGGAAAGACTTCTTCATACGAACGGTGAAGAACCCGAAGGAGAGAGAGAGTGAAAGAAATGAAAGAAATGCCAAAAAGAGAGAGTTTTTGGTTAATTCAATTCAAAGTTTGTATGATTTTTTGAAGTCTTTGGGAGTGTTGTGAGAGTCAGTTGAGTCAGAGCTGAGTCAGAGCTCAGTCAGAGTCTTTGCGAAGGCAACGACATGGCAGGCATTTTGCATGAATTTCCGGACGTTTCATCTTCCTTACCCATTGAACCAAAAGGTCAGTGGCCCCTACACTACAGCACAGGCAGTCAACACAACATATAGATATGAAGACTTAGTGGGAGAATAAGAAACTCGCTTTAGTTTGTTGTGCTGAGTGCCCGAGAAAGTTCACTGGCCCTCATACTCAGGATAAGCCAATTCTGTGAGAGGTTGTTCACCAACAACTGATGACAGTGCCCTTGAAATCAACATTACTTAACAATATTAGTATTAGTTTTTAGTTAGTCTTTAGTTAATACCAATTGATTAATGCTTTGGAGAAAACGCTATCAAAACAAAAAACAAGTTAACCATAAAATAGAGAGTATTTTCTAAAAAATATTTCCATTTTGGTGTCGAAGCCTTAGTTTGAACTCTAAACGCATCCGAAATTTGTTTTTGTTTTTCTCTGTTTGATGCCATTGCCTCTAAACTTGCAATTTTTTTTATTGTATCACAAATTTTATTGTATTACCAAAACTTTAATCATTATTCAAATGAGTACTTTCAAGGATATTAGATATTGTTATCTAAACTTCATATTTCTATAATTTCCAAGATTATATCACTTTAACAAGGTTTAATGTCATTACAAATGTTTGATAGCTTTGTTTCTTTTAATACTCAATGGATTTTTGATAAATTATCGATTAATAGTCTGATCGCTATCTCTATTAATCAGTCATCAATTTAAATATTTTTTCGTCAATTTTTACTATCGTTTAGATCTTGTTTTAGAAAATTATGTACTGAAAGGGATAATCAAATTTATAAACATTTTTTTGTCGATATTTAAGTTTTTAAAAAATCATTTATCAAATCCAAAGAATTTTATTCGAGAAATTGAAAGCATTTTTTAGATTTAATCGCTTTAATGCTAAAAACTTTTTAAAATATTTCGTAAAAAGAGTTAAAATTTTAGAGAGTTATAATTTTTTTGAAATCGAAACCAATTTAAAGTAAAAGCACTTTTCGTTTAATTTTTATATCAATTTTTTTTGTTTTAAACAAATTTTAAATTCAACTAAAGTTTGCTTTCAAATGATTTGAGGGAGAGGTCAGACGAAAACGGATATAAAACTTTTTGTAATACATTTTTTTTATGTCAAACAGAGTTTAGAATTTGTCTGAAAGTCTGTAAACAATAGAAAACAAGATTTTCTGGGAATCATATCGATTGCAGAGTTGAACAGAAATTTGTTTATTTTATTGAATAAAATAAACAAAAATAAGTAACAAATAAATTGTTGGTTTGAATTGTGGCCGATAAGAGAGTGACAAAGAAAGCGGTCATTCCTCTGGTGTGTGCCATTGACCTTCTGTCAATCAATAAGGCCTTTAACCTGTTCGGTGAAGAACTTGGAGTAACATCGCTAACACATAGCAGTCATAGCAACGTCTGATAACTTGGATATTATGCATAAAACGACTTAACTCGTCGTGTAATATTAAACTTGTTTTATGTAACCAATAATTGCTGTATTGAGCTTCACATCTCTACTCACAGTCTGAGTAAAAACTCTCTCAAAACTGTATTTGATTTAAGGGTTGACAACATTTTAGAAATGAATACATTTGTCGGGGGCGGAGGTATACGTACTTCAAACCTATTATCCAAACTTTGGCTCAAAACCACAGTTAATATACTTTTGTGATTATCCTTATCCTTAGATTTATTAATAGATTGAGTTGTCCTATGATTTCATTGATTAGACTCAAAGACAAATAAATATTATAATTTGTTCTTTCATTCATCTCTTCTCTGATTATACCGAAGTTCGATCACAACAGGGGTTTGGCTTTGGATTCACTTTGGGTTCAAACTTCTCAATAAAATCTCATAAAGTCTTTTGTTTTCAAAATTGAACCGATTAATGGCTTTCCTTTTGATTATTTAATACCTTGCTCATTAATTTCAATGTTTTTAAGTACATTTGTTTTTCGCTAAATTTAATTAATTTTGAATAATTGAAAAATAAATTTCAAAAAACAATTTTCAGACATAACTTCAGACATAATATTTTGGGTCAATTTTTTGAATTATAACGAAGTCGTGAATTCTTGTTCTGATGTTAATCACAAGTATTTGATTGCCTCCAAAACTCTCCTAAAATAAAGTGAGAGTAAGTCGTAAACAACTTTCTCCTGTTATTCACCTAAAAAACTATTCAAATAACATATCTTTATTGAAAGGAACAGTAGAGTCGACCGATGGGTCGACCGATGGCTACTATTGAACAAACAATTCCTTATCCTTTGCACAGACAGCCATACAATGGATGATTGGGAGCAACTCTATCCCTATGTTCAGATCAACAGGATTTATGGCCACTAAAAATCTCAGTCATTGTGCTCTCAGTAATGGATCTTTTTTTCACTTCATCGTAAAAATACAAATATATCCTAAACTTAAACAACGAGTGGCCAGAAAAGGGATGGACAGGGGTTACAAAAGGGGTGTAGGGGTAGTAAGGGGTGCAGCTGCTATTTTTTAGGCCAAACAATAGCCAGTGGCCACACTTTCACGTCTATTACTCTTTGCAATTATTGTGAGTTCTTTTTTGTGTGAACTCAATAGAGGCTCAAATAGAAAGTGAAAATCTTTTCTTAAAAAATGTTAAGACTTGTAAACACTTTCGACTTTTTTATTGCACTGCAATCGACATAACTAGTGATCCACTAATTTTGTTAAGAAAATCACTAAAAATAGAAAATACTTCAAAAACAACATTTGAAGGCAAACCGAAAGAGAAAGTCCTGAAAATATCCGTTGATTTAATTTCACTAAAAATACTCAAATACTTCACTCAAATATTTTATCAAATGAATGGATTTGTCGATTGATTTATGATTTATTTTATTTGAATTAAATTTTGCCGCAAATCCCATCCCTTCACACAAATTGACAGAAGTTTTTGAATTTTTTTGAGGAAATGAATTGTGGACAGACTGTCGATAATATTTTTGACAAAAATTGATTTAAAATAAAAATTTCTCTTTCATTGAGTGAATGGAAAGAAAAGCATATTTTGCTTCTCTTTCTCTCTTCCGCACTCTCTCTCCCATTATATATGCATTTGAGGAGATTTTGACGGCAATACCGTTCAGACACAACAATCTATTGATGTTTGGGAAGAGCTTTCGCCCGAACTTTCGTTTTTCTCCTCAAATTTTTTTATTTACAGTTAAATTCCTGTATCAGTGAGTGTGCGGAACGCGTGCAGCACGTGTTGGCCACCAGTGCTGTCAATGCTTTAAGAATAGGGAGAATGTTATCCCTGAGCCGATGCTATTGCCAGCTGTCATACTCTCACTCTTTTAATAGGAAACGACTAACAATGTGTTGTTTTCCGGGTATGGATTGCAAAACATATCTTGCAATGAGTGGTCAATTCAAAGCACTCACCCGTTCGGCCATTCAGTGGTTTTTCTATTTTTTCTATTTTTTAAAGAATGAAATATTACTATAACTCTATCAGTGGTTCACAACTCGTCGATAGTCGTTGTGTTACAGATATAGCACTGGAAATGTTTTTTGGGGTTTTCGTACTTTCGATCCATTGTTTGTCTCAATCGTTCATTGAATCGTTGGTTGGGGTTAACTAACAGTGCGTTTACCTATTATACAGTAGTCTAGTGTTTGCACAATCCGAGTGTCAGTGCCATAACCAGCTGCCAACTCATACTCAACTCATAACCAACTCATAGCTTATTGATTGCATATTCACTAAAACCAGTATATCTTAAGTACTCAATATATATATCTTTTTTGGCAGACCTTAACTCAGAATATTGCAGGCGTTTCACCCGATTTGCTTTCTTTGGTCCGGCATTTAAAATACATAACAATTGGATACAATACTCAAGAATTGTGTTCAGTTGTTGTGAAATATTGTCGAATAGTTGTTTGATTTGGTGGACAATACCTGAAGAATAGAAATTGAAAAATTGAAACCTATTGTTATTGTGTTTTAAAAGAGAAAGTTTTAACCAATTTTTGAGTTCATAACTAACATCTCTTTACAAGACTTGTCGTTCAAAATAATAAAAGTCTTTCTCATAAAGACATAAAACTTCTAAACTTAGAAAAACAACTCAGAATAACACTCTTCCTCTGGGCTTAGGTTCGGAAACTTCTGAATGACTTTAAAGAAGAATTTGGTTCAAACAATAATTTATTGAATCCAAGGCTAAGAGTTTATTGAATGTAAATTATTGTCTAATTTTTGTAATTAACGTTTGGCTGCGATTTGGGAACGATTTGTAACAATAATCGATATGAGAGTATCAGACAAACAGAGACAGAGAGAGGCTGTGCAGAGAGTGTTGTGGTGTTGATGTCTGTCAAGTCAACAACCTTTAAACTTGGTTCAACTTTCGCTTATAAAACATTAAGTGATCAGAACAACGACCGACAGTCCAATTGAAGCGGTAATAGTAATGGCAAAGCCCGTGAACTTAGCTTAAGCTAAAAGTGCTGCCATTATCTGAGTATCTGAGCGTTTTGGCTGAAACGCCACCCAAACCCATACCAAACCCGGTTTTGATTCGAGCGTTGAGAGCGTGTCGTTCGGATGACGCCCTCCAGGGTTCGTCTCATAACAGCCAGTCAGACCACTTTCGCTGTTATTCTCAACCTTGAAACTGATTAAAGCATCCAAACAGTACTCTCTGTTCGACACAACTCTGTTCAGCAGTCCTTTCGAATGCTTTGAAATATTCTGAACACAATTCTGTTGTCTCATCACTTGATAAGTGTTGGCTCTCATGAGTCCAAACATATCTCAACGAAACTTAACTTTTCTTTAAAAAGTGTTTTCAGTTTTACATTATTTTATAATTCGATTAAATGAGTATTTATTTGAATTTTATATGAATTCAAACAATTTTTGTGAACTTTTTTCGAGTGATTTCTATTGAAAAATAGAAATATTTGACAATCAATTTATTTTGGATTCATTCAATTTTCTCGTATTTTGACCACAAATTGGCTTAAAAATGATTTTAAGTGACAAAGATTTACAACTTCTGAGTTCTATGCCTCAGAATGACTCTGAAAATGACCGAAAGGATAATGATTTGAAAATTGGTAAGAATTCTGACCATTCCTTCACTATTTGATTCCTCTCCAGTTCTTTGTCTTTCGTTATTATCCGATGGGTTTCGGTTAAAAATTTTGATATATTTCATTAAACCATTGAAAACATGTATTATCTCTGAATTATTTGCATAATTACTATGAGTTTGAGTGTTATATGCGGTCAATGAACTCAAGATTTGATAACTCGTTTCAATAGTTTGAGTTGTTTTGCTTATAGACGAGTGAAACTGCTTTTGAATCTTTCAATTGATATGTTTTTTATACAAAAATTTATATTTTATTGAAAACTTTTCTCTTAAAACAATCGGTCGATTAGATTCTTGAGATATATTTTTATTGAGAGAAATATATTTTAATTTTTCTATCATTTGATTTATATTTTGAAATAAATTTTAATAATAATTGAATTTAAACAGAATTCGACGGAACGACAGTCTTATGTCGGGTGTGCGGCGACAAAGCGAGTGGCTTTCATTACGGCGTCCATTCGTGTGAAGGCTGTAAGGTTTGTGACCCTTTCCCATCTCTTTTAGATGTATTGCTATAAATATGGGTTGCGATCAATACGACCAAAGCTTACATCGATTTGACTATTAATGTATTTAACGAAAATCGTATTCAATGATAAATCTATATTACATTTATGTCAATTGAATTATAGTTAACTTATTAGAAATTGTTTTGTAATCGCATTTATTTGGGGGTAAAATAATATGAAAGTCAGAGTCGAAGATAGTTTTGTGCAGCTCTGGCAAAGGCAGTGCTGAGTCGAGTTCACGGCCGTCCAAATTCATTCTTGATGTCAGTATTGGCAATGAAGCCGTTCAATGCCCTGCTCTCCAACAGCAACTCTCCATATCAGCTCATTTTGCTATTCCTCTCTTCTTTCTCTCCCCGAGTCTTATCTGGTCCTTAAGTGTTGAGCACTGAGTCCTACAGCAGTCCCAGTGATTCAAATACGAGAGAGTCTTGAGAGCAATGTTTGAGAATTTATTCCTAAAAATGCTTTACTTTTTAACTCAAATATAAACTATTTTCGTGTAAATGACTAAAAGTCGTCGGATTTGCCAAAAAGTTCAGTGAACGCGATATTTGTGATGCGCTATCACTCTGTCTCTTCACTCAAATATTAAACTCGAGTCCAATATACCCCTCCATTAATATTAAGCCAATAATTAGGAACAGACCCAACACGTAACCAATCAATTGCAACAAAAAACTATTTCATTAATATTTTGGGGGATTTGTCTGTATTTTGTTTTAATGTGTTTTGTAGTCATAGAAACTTTGGATCCAATATAACTCAAAACATATAATTGTCTGCAAATTCAGGTGTTAGTACAGCTCAGCCTCAGCTCAACTCAGGTCTACATAAAAAAAAACATTTGTTCAGAATATGAATCGGAGTTATTAATAAATTTTAGTTTTCATTGAAATCGATGAGAAAGGCAGACAGTAATTGCATTTAGTATTGCAATTGTCTATATATTGGTGGTGTCGGTGCTATATAGCACGTGCTTATGGCTTAACTGAGTGCTTCACTTATTGCCCTTGAAATACGTCTTTAGTTCAATGACCTGATACTCTAGTGTTGGTATACATAATACCTGCGCACTGAGAGTCTCATAACAAAATGTATAGCAATAGGACATCGCTCTCTCATCCATATATTTATATACCTGTACTTTGTATGTGAGTTCATTACCCCAAACATCAGCACAACTCCACATCTTTGTGCCCCTTCTCTCTCATAATCGGCAAAAATCGTAATATTTTTTGCATTCAATCCCTTAATGTATAATACATTTTACACAATATATGGCTTTTCCTTTTCCTTATGACAAAGAATAGGACCGAATATAAGCCATTTTAAAGGACCAGTAGTTGGCAGTAGAGCTGTTTATTTAGCCAAATGTTCACTTGTCGTCTCTCTCTCTCTCTCTCTCTCTCTCTCTCTCTCTCGGATCCCCTTCTCTCTCTCGGATCCCCTTCTCTCTCCTTCTTCTTCTTTTGCTCTCTTTCTTTATTATTGTATTATATGTTGGGCTGTATTGTGAGCCACCCTTTCCTACACCCTTGAAGTGAGGCTTTTTGTATTTCACCGAAAGTGGTCGGTTCACTATAATTCACTATAATGTGAATCTGAATTTCAAGTTCAGGGTTACAAAAGTTTGCCTTTGGATCAGTTCATCGAACTCTAGTGCTCTTCAAGTTGTGTACTACTAGATGTACTAGCTCATACTCGCTCATTCTAGCCTTGAAATACCAAAACTCTTTCCCGTCCGGTCTCTGAGGGGACTCAACATTAAGTTCACGAATCAAACCATAGCTTAGGCTTACCTTAAATCTGACTTAAATTAGTGATAGACTTCCTTTACTTCTAAACTCTGTTTATTTACAATCTCTCAAACTTTACTCAACACTGAATTTGTGTCAATCCCTTTCCTAAGACAACAATTCATTAGAAATATTGTCTTATTTTGTCTGACATTTCAATCGTTTGATTAAATATTTTTGTATTTGATTTTAATTTAATGAGAATTTTAATAATCAATCAAAAGGTAAGACATTTTGTTTGGCTTTTATCTTATTCCTCGAAATTGTTTCTAAAAACTTTTGCAATCATTTTATCGAAGTCTTGGAAAAGGAGTGAAAAATTGTTTTCCTAAAAGTGTTTCGTTTTAACCGATTTCCTGTCCTTTAGGGCCCAAAACCTTTGCTAACAAAAGAAGGAAAAGTGGTGATAGGGTTTGTCAGTCCATTTTAGGTCAGGGCCAGACGTTAGTCAATTATTGTGAGCACTGTTGCAATGTCTCGGATGTCTGACCGATCCATACAATTGTTCACATCTAAGACAGACTCCCTTTTCCTCTCTCTTTTCAATTTATTTGTTAACCATTTCCAACAGTTATCACAATTGATATAATATTATGTTATGTCGTCTGTCATACGCCAACCACCGGTCACTCAAAGCTGAGCTGACGGGTTGTGCCAATGGTCTGGTCTCACACCTGCCTTATGTCTACCACTCGTTATTTACTTCGCGTTACAAATAATAATAAATGAATAAAAGCGATAAAATCTATTGTTTTGTAGACTAATATTCAATACAATAATTGTTTTCATTTTTCAAACCAAAAGATATTATCAAACAATCATTTCATTAATTTTATTCAATTTCTATGAATTATTAGTTTCCGATGAGAAATGTCTTATCAGATATCGATTTGGTTTCTAAATATTAATATATTTCGGAAATGTTTTTATCGTTTGTTTGTTTGGTTCAATAGATTGAGTCTGAGCTTAGGTTTATATAAATTTATAGACTTCTCTAATGATTAGAGTTTTGTTAATAGAGTTGGTTTCAGTTGGAGTCAAATATTTTCGGCCTTAAGTCGTTGGCTAATAAAGTGAGCGGTTGTGTAACGCATGTTATGCTGACCAAAGGTAGAGTCAAATTATAGCTATGAATGGGATAAGAGTAGAGCGACGTCTGATGTTGTATTAGTGACAGTATTACCTGCTAACCTGTTTGGTTAGTACTGTACGCAAGTGTAGGCATACCATACCATCAGAAAAGTTGAATGGACTCTATTGACCTGCTTTGAGCTTTCGCTCCTTCAGGACGACGACCTACTGCTAACTCCGCCCTTTCCTCTTGTCTTTCTCTGACTACTACTTGAGATAAATTTAAATCATTTGCATCACTATATGTCTCACTCATACGGAATATTAGTCAACAACTCATCATTTATTTGAATACTCCAATTAATTATCAATTGATCCTTAATTTGAAACATTTTCCTCATATTTGGAAATGTTTTTCAAAAGAATATTCGAGTTATGAACAGATTCTTCTCGAAAAGCATTAGTTTAAACAAAAGTTGATGTTATGTAACATACGATTCAATGGCATCCAATGCCTATGCACTGAACTAATGGGTCGTTAACCTCTCCGCACATCTCTGATACACAACTCAATAATTATCAAAACCATAGACCAGTTTAAGCGCAAAGTTTTCAAATTCCTGTTTCATATCGATATTGGCTTCACTTTCAATCGATTCTCAAATTGTGACCCAAATTGACCGCAAATTTGTTATACATTTTCGTAATTAATATCTTCCTGTTTACCACTTTTACGACACTTTGATCTCAATATCACTGTTTTTGTTGTCATTAGTTTTAGTGTTGAATTTTTTTGGTTCAAAACAATTTTTTTAATAAGTTAATACGAGAATAAAGACAATTTTCAGCAAGATTAATTTTTAAGATCAAATTCTCATTTTTTATCGATTTGGGTTTAAATTTTCCAATAAAGTAGCTTGATTATTATGTCAAATGAGTTGAAAACAAATTTGTTATTATGTTAAAAGTCAATTATGATGTAATTGAGCAAGATGATTAGGTGAAATATAAACTTGAACAACTAATGATTTTGTTCAAAATTGTTTCGAAATAATTGTTTAATAATTAATATTTTCTTCAAATCTAATGAATATATTTTTTCAAAAACAAATTTTAGGGATTTTTCCGACGAAGTATTCAGCAGAAGATCCAGTACAGACCATGCACAAAAAACCAGCAATGCAGCATTCTTAGGATCAATCGCAACCGATGCCAATATTGTCGACTAAAGAAGTGTATTGCAGTCGGAATGTCAAGAGATGGTGAGTCGTAAATGGTTGACCTTGCTCAAATACTTACACGTGGCTCTTTGTGACGCATTTTAGTCATTAAATTAAATAATTTAGTTTAAAACGTAAACAACATTAAAGTTTTGATAAAAAATAAAACTTTCCCTTAAAATGGTTGTCGTTGTGTCCCCTTTGCGGCAGCACTTTGTGTGCAACTGTTGAGTGACGAGACATTGAATTGAATCAATCAATGCGTAGGTTTAGCTTCAGTTTACTTATGAACAGAATCTTCAGCACAGAATCGGATATCATGTGCTGTTCTCAATGTAACGCTCTTTACGACTATATCTTATTTGAATAACAGTTAGAAATTGATTGTGACATTAATAATACCAGGAACCATTTCATGAACAATATTCTATATGACATTAAGTAGAATAAATAAATGACCATGTTTCATTGGTACGATAATTTCGATACAATGAACAAATCTCTCTGTTCGGGTCAGTTTTCTCCACAAGAGAAAAGCCACTATTTTTTTATAAAATTTGAATTTTTTTTATCTCAATTCCGTTCAATTAATTTGGTATTAATTTTAATTAGCGGTGAGGTTCGGACGGGTGCCGAAGCGGGAAAAGGCCAAAATATTGGCGGCAATGCAAAAGGTCAACGCAAACTCTCAAGAGAAGGCCCTCTGCGTTGAATTGGAGGACGAAAATCGTCTGTTGGCCACAATTATTAAAGCACACGAAGAGACCTGCGATTACACCCGAGAAAAGGTCGCCCCTCTTATAGAGAGATCCAGAACTCAACCGGTTTATGCTCACTGTCCGCCACAAATGGTATGTCTTTTTTTATAATTAATTAATCGATTAAAAGCCGTTCCCATTGTTTGCTATATTCTGTGAAATGTGTTTTTCAAAAATAATATGAATATTACCTTCAAATCGCGTAATAGTGATATATAAGCGACGGCTCTATCGCTCAGAGAATTATTTTTAGTCCAAACCATTCTTTCCACGAATTTTTGATCGTTTCGATGACGCAATGGTAGGCCATATTATGCTGTGCTCTACAGTACGACATATATACCTCACATCTGCGTTATATAAGACAAACAAATTATTGAGCCTTTGATTAGATTTTGATTAAGATTTCAGATTAATTACAGAAATACTGGTTTCCGATAAGAACTCCATTTTTTCTCTGATTTCAAAATTTTTATTGATTTTCTTCGAAATGTTTTTGTCTTTTATCAGAAAATGTTTTCTTCCATTTCATTGTTTTTTTTCGTAAGAATTACTTCTAATGATTAAAAGGCTCTTCGATTGAAAGACAATATCTATTATACGGAGTAATAGTCTGACACAGACTCTGACAAACAGAACAGAACTCTTATGGCTTTCTTATCTATGGTTTCATAGTCAGGAAACCGGAAGAGAAAGCGAGACCTCCAATTGAAATCCATAATTGAAATGCGATCTCTTGACCCAAATCAACACCAATTTAGTGTCTGTCCCTTATTTTTGAGTGTATTTTACGCCTATAATTGTATAGTCTATCAGTTATTATACATTTTTATTTAAATAGCTATTGGTTTGAAAGTAATGTCAAAAAATAGTCGATAGAATTCATGTGAAAACAATCTCACAGGTGATGGTGACGTTGTATGCGGTAGTGCTTATGCTGTGCCAATGCTGTACTTATATTCCGCTCTTACTGTTCACAACCGAATCAAAACCAGTGAGCGATTGAATGTCAACTGAAATTCAAAATTATATTAAATTAATGTTAGACTCTATTGACGTAAATCTTATTCAAAGAGAATCACTTTAACGGCAAAAACACTACACCATTACTGTTCTCTCTTTGGGTTTTCAATAAATAATTTCTCAATTATTAGAATTGTCAAGGTCTTTGAAGAGCGCTTCAAATAAACAAGATTAAATTTAGTCTCCAACTATTCCTAACAAATATTTTCAAAAACAAAAATTATTATTAATTTTTCCGATTCTTTGTTCAAATTATGTGTTTTTGAAATTCTCTGAAATCCTTGGCCTCGAAAATGATAACCAAATGTGAAGTAAATTGATATAAGACATGAAGACTTCGCTTTAAAATCTTTTTTTTTAATTATTAATTATTTATTGATTTCAAAAGTACTACACTTTATATGATATGAAATCCTTTCCAAATGTGATATACTTTACATCTAATTATATTTTCTAAGAAAAAGTATTTTATCGAAAAATATTTCACAACTATTTATACGTAAAAAATAATATTAAAAAAGTATTACAAAACTACTGTAAACGACTACGTGTTCAAAAATCCTTGATATGAATCCTTTCCGAATACAATGTCAAGGTCATGAAGCTGTAGGTGCTGTACATGAGCGGCGCAGTCGGCTCTGTGTTATGCCTGTGCTGTGCAACAGAATTGGCATTTTGTGGCTCACAGTGAAAGTTATATAGAAATCGATGATAATTGTAAGCCTTGACCAAAATCTAAACTAAAACAATGATTTAGGAATTTATGTTCTCAGATAACAACACATTTGTATGCATTTTATTATCAATTATTGATACAAACCTTTCCCCACAAAACTCAGTAGGAAATGATTTCATCAAATATATGAATATATGGCTTAAAATATCCGTATTTTGACAGCACTTTACAGATAGGAGTAATTATTTTGATTTATATATTGATTACAAACAAAATAATTTTATTCTAAGAAATCGTTTATTTCATAAATGATTGACAAAAGAAATTGTCGTTTAGTTGTCGAACAATAAGCCAAAGAGATATTGTGTTCATATGATTCTCAGGTGACGGCATCGAAGGTCGGATCCATTTTTAAGGACAAAATTAGTGATAAGCAATACTAAAGTGAAGGTTAGATTAAGTGACAGCAGGGAAGTCAACTTCATCTAAAACTATAAAACATTGATGAGTCCACAAATTATAGCCTATCTTAATATCAATTCAAGGACTCATTTATTCACTTAAAGCCGACAATAATTGTGGAAAAATTTAAATATTGCCTCAAAAAGCAAACATCGGATCCCCTTCTCATTAATTTTGAAAAACATTTTTCCAAAAATTTCTATTTTTATGCGTTATATCAGATCCGGGATTATATCAATAGATGTGATGTATTGGTCTATAACTACCCACTGACTACCTCTTGATTCTTGCAATTATTGCACTGAATATCAGACAAAATGGAATATTTTGAACGAAAAATAGAGAATATTTGTAAATATTTTATGATTTAATGGATTTTCTGTGATATTGTTTTTCACTGAATTATCATTTAATTTGATATTATTTTGAAAATAATATCAATTCTTTACATATTTTCCTTACAATTGATAACACAGCCATAAATATGAACGGAATAGCTATTGCTTTATAGAAGTAATTTGTAAATAAGTACCTGTCCTTGAGTTTATTTATACCGTTCTTCTGTTGAGTTAAATATCAAATATCGATCGCCTTTCCCCTAATTCTGTAGATGTATTACTTCCTTTGAAATCCAAATATTGCGTCAATGAATGACGAAAACGCGTAACAATCATAAACTTACTTGGTCATAACAATCAATAACATTATTATTTTATTTGATCCTATTATAGGCCTGTCCTTTGAATCCTTTGCCACAACATGTGATCGAGAGCGGCACCAGTCGTATCCTCGAAGACTTCAGCGAACGGTTCTCTCCTGCGATTCGGGGAGTCGTCGACTTCGCCAAAAGAATTCCCGGATTCGGGATGTTATCACAAGACGACCAAGTCACTCTTCTCAAGGTATGTCCACTCACCAATTCCTCCATCAAATAAGTTATCTAATAACCTTGTTCATTAAATTAAAGGCAGGAGTGTTTGAGGTGTTGTTAGTGCGGTTGGCCCTTATGTTCGACTCACACACAAACTCAATGATATGTTTGAATGGTTTGGTCCTCAGACGTGAGGCCCTCCACTCTGCCAGTAATGCCCGGTTTCTGTTGGACTCAATGTTCGACTTTGCGGAGCGAATGAATGCTCTCAGACTAACCGATCACGAGATCGGACTCTTCTGCGCTGTTGTTGTCATCGCTGCGGGTAAGGCATCCGTTGTTTAAGACTTCCTTCAATTGATCACTGAATATGGTATTTAAAAAATGACATTTCCTCAACTCTCTCATCATTTCCTTGAATTTTTTGCCTCAAATTTGTGTAATCAGAGCTCAAAACAAACCAAATTCTGTTCGCAAATGAGTTTTGGTTTTTAATCAGAAAAGCTCTCAAACGGAAACAGTTTTAAGAATTTTTATGACAAAATAAACGGCACTTTATTTTTAGATTTATTTCAAAAATGGAAACATTTATGATATTTATGTTTCAATGAAACTCCAATTAACTGATAGTTTGCTTTGTATTTGATATTCAAAAACCAGAATAGACTGGAAGTGACGCATATTTGTGGAGACTTCCCATTAACACACTTTCCCCAAATTTTCTTCACTTTTCTTCAGACATTTTTGCTATAATTTAAGACAAGATTTTGTTGTTTTGCTTTTTCTTTCGAAAACTTATTTTTTTCGTCGATTCCATTGTGAGAGTGAATGAGAGGGCAGTCAGGACTGAGGAGTTGTGTGGCGGTCATTGTAGGTCAGGGTCAGGTATATACTTGGCCTAAAAATAAATTCCTTTTCAATAGTTTTTCTATAAGAAAGCAAACTCTCGATTCTATGATTGTATTAAGGCTTTTCACTTATACTTCATTCAAATACAACTAATTTTCATTGAATTCGTTATTGATTTACATAAACCGAAACGAAATCCAATTTCAACACAATTTGAAAAACTGACAAAACTTGAACTTATTTAGCAAAACAGTCGAATAGTATTTTAATTATTTTTCTCAATTGACTCCCAATAGTAATGATTTCTTTAGTCTTCAATTCATTAAAAACTCCCCGAGAGGTAGTCCCTGACCCCAATCTTATGGCAAATATTTTTCAGACGTATCTTCACTTCAATAAAACGTATTTTTTTAAATAATGGGCAAAAATATAACAACAATAACTGAAAAGTGAAATTTGTTAGCCTTATAGCCTTATTTCTCTCTGGCTCTGACCCACTTTGCAGTCCTCCCTCTTCTCTCCCTCTCCACTCCCGCAAAGATGGTCTACTCTTAGAGCCAGTGCTTCACACTCTCGGACTCTCTTTTGTAGTTCTGCCTAACATTGAGTTTTAAATAACGACTAAATTATTTGAGAGTTTATATTAAAATTACACCAATTGTTGGAGAGTTGGAGTAACTTATGCTTGAATTTGCACCGACTGTCGACTACCGATGCCATGACCTACTTCTAGAGGAGATGCTTATGTCATTGAACGACACGATTGCTCTCTCTGTTAGACCTTAGCCTTGAATATGAACAGAGAGTGGATAGCAATCACTTGCGCTACCAATGCTTCAAATGCTTCCTTTCGTTAGTCCTCCAGCGCTCGACAGTCGACTGCTCGCAACCGCACAAGTTATCAGACTTTGTTCCCAACCAGTCGTTGCAGAAGTGCTCACATTTTTTATACCGTTTCCACTCTTTTCAAAAGTATTTTCGTTAAGTTTTTTTCATTTGAAATCTTGTGATAAGTTTTCCTCAAAGTTATATCAACTGTTGATTTGATTTGAGTTGAAATCCATATTCAGTGACAATCTTTTGAATAAACCGTTTAACTAATAGTGTTTTTATATGCCTTGCTCATCAGATCGACCAGGGTTAAGAAATATAGACCTCGTCCAGAAAATCAACCGAAAACTCGACGATGTTCTACAAAAAGCTGTTTCTTCTACACATCCGGAAAATCCTAATCTTTTCAATGAATTGAAGAAAAAGATTCCGGACTTAAGAACTCTGAATACCCTTCACTCTGAGAAACTGTTGGCCTATAAGATGGAGCCCAGAAATGGTCAGTCGGAGGCTCCCAACGGCCACAACGAGAGTCAATCAAATGTCTGTAAATATTCGAATCTATTTCCGAAACAATGGACTCAATTGGCTTCGATTGGCGGCAATCAAAACAAACATTTGGACGACGAGAACAGCTCTGCATCGCCAGCACAGGGCAGTCATCACGAATGGAGCTCTGACTCAAAGGACGGACCGGACGCCTCTTTCGGTAGTCCCCGTTCAATGAGCAGTAACGGTATGTCAGTAGACGAGTGTCGGATGCGCTCCAACTCGATATCGAGCGCCAATAAGTCCTACTCTGAAGTCCACGACAACGGTCTCTACCGTTCCTCTCATATGAATGCTCATCACATGAACCGACCCCTAAAGGCGAGCGCTTCGGCATCGAGTCCTCAAAACGATTTGTCAAATCACGAACACAACGGCTCTAATGTCGAGGAATGCTATTATCGAAACGATAGTCAAATGAAGAACAATCTGAGCGCCAATATGTTAGCCATCGGTTCGATTGGCAACAGTGCCAACAATTACTCCAAAATACGAAGAGTCGACTCTCCGACCGATTCGGGTATAGAGTCGGGCAAAGAACACGGAAATGGCAGCACTCCGACCACATCCGTGTGCTCTAGTCCACGGTCGGCCATGGATGACAAGGTCAAAGATGTGTCAGATTATGAGTCCAATGAAAAGCACGAATCGATAGACGACATGCCAATGTTGAAGCGGGCACTACAGGCACCGCCACTCGTAAACACTAATAAACTTATGGATGAGGCCTATCGTCACCACAAGAAGTTTAGGGCCGCCCAAAGAAAAGATGAGGCGCACAGCCCTTCGACCACTACAACAATGTCTGCGCATCCAATCCAAGACTCGTTGGCCACTTCGCACAGCACTCTCCTCAAGACTTTGGAACAGCCGTCGAAGTATATGAACGAACATCAGTTGAAAAGAACTGATTTGATTCATAACATAATAATGCGAAACGAAGCCGCGTCCGCCCCCACCACAACCCCTTCCAACTGGAAGAATGTGCGCCACCCGGAGATGAATGGACATAACGGACACTATATGTATCATAACGTTCCTCACTTGAGCCCAAATACGTCGACAAATGTGCCGAATGGTGTCCACAATGGCGTCCCAACTGGTGCTGTGGTACAGTCGCTGCTGTCTGGAGGGCAACAGTCGAAGAATAGCGTTGTTGTCTGTCCCCCCGGTCTCTACATTCCATCGGGTTATACGTCACAGTCATGTCCGTACTCTTCATCACAAAGCGGACGATCAGCTAAACTGTCATCGATGTCACCCTCAGCACAACAAACAGCACAGCCATCAAGAATTGTCTACTCGTCTTCATTGGAAGCACAGCATCACAATAATTACATACAACACACGCGTCGATCTCCTTGTCCTCCGACGACATCGCCGTCAGCAGCACTAGTCATGGGCGCAACGCCTCCTCCACCACAAGCGTCAACTCCTCATATGTCGAGAACCTGTGCTTCGGAGCCATCAATCGCTGCAATACTACTCTCACAGTCCGACTGCACAGACTCTCAGCCCCTGAACCTGTCGAAGAAGGCTTCGCCACCAAACTCTCCCACCGCAGACATTGTCATCAAAATTGAATCATAAGAACTGTTTGATGACATCGAATGACTTCATATTGAAATTGGATTCAATTCAATACATATATCAAAAACATTTGGTTTTTATTACTTTTGTTCACATTTTCGAGCATTCGATCCACAAATTAGATGATTGGCTGATAATTGTCTGCATCGCAAACATTATTAATATTATTATTATTATAATTATTATATTATTATTAATATTATTGTATCATCACTTCATCTGAGTATAGGACACACAAAAACTGTGTTTCCATTTGGTATCATATTTTCAAAGCAAACCTAAAAATATCATATTCTGTATATAACTTATAGAAAACAAAATAATATGTTTATTATCTCTCGACTGAACCCTAAAAATAGTTGACAAACACTTTTTGATTGAAAAGAAATTTCTTTTGTTAGGAGTTATGTATTTGTAATGTAAATGAAAGTAATATGAAATGTATGAGTCGTTCGCTTGTGGTTAATGTTTGGCTAATGTTTGGCTTCTCTTCTGATTTCTATATTGTTTCCCATTTTTCGATATGACTTTTGAACGGTTTTTCAATAATATTATAGTTTTTAAACAAAAAAGCAATCATTCGATTAATTATTTATTTCGATAATATATATATATATTTATATTTAAAAGTCTATAGAAATTGATTTAATTATAATTTAAAGATAGTATTCCTTAACAGAGACTGGGATTCAAATCTATAATGAATTGATTGGAATCTTATTTCATTTGTTGTTATATTTGTTGTAAGATTTCAATGTTTAGACACAAATAAATAAATTCGGTTATAATTAAGTAAATAGTGAACTGTTCTAAAGGGATGTCAGGGTTTCAATAAGTATTCGTGTTATTCAGTGTTCGGTTATTCTGAGTTCTCTTCGATTCTGCTCTTCATTAGAGGTTAGGTTTGGGAATGAGATAATTGGGAACAAAATATAAATAAATAAAATCAATTGATATACAGATATATGAAATTTGGTGGAAAACTATGTTTTACTGTATAATTGATTTTTGATTCATTCGTTTTGTCGAATAATTTCTTTGAAAAAAAAAATTTAATTTAAGGCATAAAAACATTTTCGTCAGAATTTGAGCCAAATTTTCAATATTTTCGTTCGTTTGGTAATTCATTTATCAAAATAATAATAATATACGATATAATGGTTTGACAATCACTGAAATAATTCGGTTCTAAAACTCTATTTGAAATAACATTCAGACAAAACATTAGATACTCGTTTGAAACCCCATTATATTGTCTATAAATTTGAATAGAAATATATATATAAATATAAATACAAAACCATTATATTGTATACATTAAATGTATTGATTTGTAAAACAAAAAATATAATTAAATTATAAACAAAGAAATAATGTTTGAGTTTTCATCAATTTTAAAGTTATTGAAAATATTAAATAATAATGAAAAATGTTTTTTGGAATAAATGCAAATTTATTTAAATGAGCTCTGAATGAGTTTCAATCAACTTATTCGGCGCTATAATTATGATTATACAGTAAATAAGTTATTGTCTGTCAAACAAATGTAGATTTCAAACAATTTATTACTTCAAAAAAATAAAATTTATTTATAAAATTAAATTAGAAAGTCTCCTTGCTTATTTCATCGCTCAATCATTTATTCAATTAATATTCTGGTGATTATTATTTGCTGTTTATTTGTTGAACTCAATTACCATTCATTTCGCGTATTTTTTCGCAATTCAAAACTTAATGCAAAGAAAGTGACGAAAAAAAGTTATTGAATGAAAACTAATCTGAGTTAAGGCTATCCTTTAGATAAGGGATTGAGAAAAAAAAGGTTTGTCTGACACACAAAAACTGTTTACACAAATCGCTTGATATTGAGTTTATTTCCTGATTTCAACAGTCATTCAAAACAAACAATTCTTTTAATTATACGAAATTTTTTTTTGTATTTCCGATGAAATGTTTATTCATTAGATTTTTGTTAACTAATAAGTATTCGATGTCTAATAAGTTTGGAATTTTTTTAGCAATGGTTCGGATGTTTTCAAATAGGTTTGAGTCGTTTGAAAAGAATTTTGTTTTCGTAGAACTTATTTTGCGGACAGAGATTAAGGCGAGTGTTTGTGAGCTGTTTGTGGAGCCGTTCCTTCGTTTCATTCACTTTGGGATTCAATGTCCTCAAAGTTTTTTAACATTTTGTAACTTTTCTTTTATTTTTGGTTCAAAAACCAGTTTTGCCCTCAAAATGCTTTCGCTTTTGGCCTCACTTTTCATATAATTTAATTGGACTTTCATTTGGCAATCGATTACTCCTTTACCTAATTATTCAATAAAATTTTAAATCAAATTTGATTTCAAAACAATCTTTTCGTTAAAATTTTGATTCAATAAAAATATTTTAAGAATTAATAGAATTTTTGTTTATTTCTAAGATTTTGTAAAGAATTAGATTTGATAATATGATCTTGCTTGATTGCTTGATATTTATTGCAACTTATATCAACTTATATAAAGTTAAATATCGTTTTAATGTAAAAGAAGGTTTAAATTATATATTTTAATGCAATATAATGAGTATTTTATAAAATTGGGTCAATTCAACCTTGATAATAGATCGATGAATAGTGCTAGGTTAAGAGCTAGCTAAATAATTTGCGGTTCATATCGTATTAAAATCGTTGTATTGATTTTCATGAAAATAAATCTCATAATTGAAAAAAGTTGGAGTAATTCACTCAATATTAAGTCGACTTCAAATTGCAAGTCAAATATTTTTAATTCTTTAAAAATGTAAAAGGTGAAAATTATTATTTGGTGTTTATAAAATGTGTCTTGTTCAATTATCTCATTTCAATTTTTTTTAATAATTTGAGGAAAATTAAATTGTATTAAGAGTTTTTAGACTCTGAAGGTTCTAACAAATTATTATTTTGGTTCTAAAATAGTCCACTCGGAGTCACTTTTGTTCCGTTTGTCGCATAATATTTATCGTCGAAATTCTTCATTCATTTATTATTTTATGATTTGAAATAAGATTTAAATATTTCAAAAATATTTTGAATTCTAAAAACTTTTGTTTTCGATAAATGAATTTAAAGTATGTCTGGTGTGGGACTGACTCATCCTCTTTCAAATATTTATGGTTCGGGAACGGCATTGGACTCTATTCCCATTGATTTGAATCGGTGTGAACTTCGAAGGACATCCACTTTTGACTCGTATTTTTGGGTTTACTGAACCAAACTTAGAAACTACTGAACTATTGGAGACTATAATGCAAATCAAAGACCTAACTTAACCTCACCTAACCTTAAATGACCTTACCATAACTTACCTTCCCTTACATTGATCAATTTTTCACTCAATTGGTTGCAATTTATAATAGACTCAATTTTAAACATTAAATAAAATGAAGATTTAATTTAAGTGTCTTTTTGTGTATTAAAGTGGAAATAATTATAAAAAATAGTCTTAATATATAGGTTTTGAGGCAATCGTATAAATATGACTCAAATAATAAATTTGAATAATTTATTGATTGAAAAGAAGAGCAATAAATCAAATTCTGATAATTCTGTCAAATATTCGACAATCGATTTAAATCAGTTCAAAGCCTTAAGAAAGAGGTCACAGAATAACACTTATCTGAAGACAAAATCAAAGTCTTATCAAAATTTAATTCGAGAGAACTTTCGCCAAAACTCACCCTTTCTTTGAATAAAACAATTATTATTCAATGAGTTCATTGAACTCTCTTTATATCAAATGAAACCATTTTAACGATCAATAAAAATTATAATCAATTTTTGAGTGAAAACAAGATATCAGGAAATAATCTTGATCAATTCTCAGTCAAAAGTTGCAAAATATATTTTTTTATCAGATTTTTATTTTTTTTCGAAAGTTTTCAAACGGAATGAACGGAAATCATTTGAATTTCAAAAAATTTTGAGAAACTGTTTATTTGAAACCAAAATTTCTTTTTAGATATTCTTAATTAGACTCTAATTTGCATTAAATTTCAATTTATTTTAGAAAACAAATAAAATATTTTCATCGATTGGTTTTTCGGTCGAATATTCAATTGAATCAATTTTGATTGATTTGGACTTAACTTGAACTTCGACCTAATTATCAATTAATTTATTCAAGGTCCAAAAAAATTCACCAAAATGATCCAGTTCTGTTCATTTTTATCTACAAAGAGTTGCGTAAGAATTAAAATAAGAGGAAAATAATTAAGTTATTCAGTGATTGAAATCAAGTCTTTTGAAATGAAATGACTTTAATTTCAAGTAATTTATATAAATTGGGAATAAATTCATTGAATTTATTTTTGAGAGACTTTTGAAAATGTCTTAGAATTGAGTTCATCGACCGATTTCTCAATTATTTTAATTTTTCAGCAAATATTTGATTTAAGTCTAAATTTAGGCCATTTTTGTAGACTTTTTGCCAAAAAAGAGAAAACTTTTGAAAAGTTTTAAATTCTGTGAATTCTTTGTTTTAAGGGAATGGCATAAAAATGTTATCCATTTATTTGAGAAATCAATAAAATAATTGATAAAAATATTATATAAATAATTGTTTATGAATTCGTTGAGGAAGTCCTTCGGGCAAAACAATTAACTGATGACAATATGACAAGAATTTAGTGTCCAATAGAGGCAATGGAGGCGTTAGAGGCCTGGATTCATCATTGGCTGTATTGTGGCGATCCATTTGCGAACCATTAACCTCATTCTGGTTTTGGCCAAAAGGCTGAGAACAGCTATCTTTCAATAATCGCTTCCATATTGTTCACAATAATTGTGTTTCGACTGAGTCTTAAAAAAACGTTTTTCTTTTGCGGACTATTTTACTATCATATGAACGATACTTACGATACTTACGATACGTCTCTTTCGGAAATATTAACCAAAATTATGCGCAAAACTGTTATTGGATACCAAAACTCGTGAAACGAGTTTACAGTTTATTAAAACAAGACTCAGTTCTGATCCACTTTTGAGCTCTGATTGTCTGTTAACAGCGTTTCAACAAATAATTAAATCATAATTTCGTACTTAAAGTATCAAAAGTTATGAATTTAGTTGTTTTCACGTGTTTTTTGTTATGCATTTCATTCGGTAAGTCATTTCAATTCATTTGATTATCACTTTTTAATCCACTTTTTTATGTAATACTTTTTAATCTAACCTTCGCTTAAGTTTCAAAGTCTTTGAAATTCATTCAAATCTTTTTTTATATTAAATTTTCTGATTTTTTAAACCTTTAATTGAAATAATTAAACGTTTTGAAAAAGTGGACAATTTGTTAAACTTATAAAAAATATCTTTTCTTCGATCAAAAAGAATTTCAAAGAATATATTCTGAATTTTTGGTGATTTTTCAAATTTCTTTCACAATTTCGTTGACAAAAATGAAATTTCAGGTCAAATATAGCTTAGAGTTCATTAAAACTGAATTCAAAATTCAATTTATTTTTATTACTTTTGTTTAAATCATGTTTTGGTTAAAAATTTGGTAAAAAAATAAATTGAAATAATATTTTTGTTAAACTAAAGTGTATTTTAATTATTTCTAAGAATTCATTTTGTTTTAAAAATAAATTATATGTCATTTGAGAGCCTAATCAAAGTCAAGGTAAATAGAACAAGGTGAACTACTAGATGAATACAATACAAGGCCAGTCTCTAAATTAATGGACTCAGGATTACATTAGGATTAGTATTAATAAAAGATTTGAGTCTTTAATGTGTTTTAATATTTTGGCAAAACTTGTCAGACATGCGATGCTTACAGTTATTCTGATTGTAGTAAACAATCGTTTGGAAGATGTGTTACCTGTTTTGTGGGTCAGAGTCACTCCAATACTCGTTCTTCCACTCGATTTATGAGTAATTTGTTTGAAACCAATTATTCGCTAATTTTCAAAACCATTTCAACGTTTTATTTGACAAATATTTTCTTAATTCCATTCAATATCTTATTATTTGTGTCACAAATCAATCTCTAGTTTTAAGACTATTTGAAGGTTTGACTCACATCTGGTCTTCTCAGTCACACAAACAACAAAATTAATGCTTTTTATCATTTTCTCTGAAAAACAAAAATTAAGTTTTAATTCAATAAATCTCTGAATAGAAAAAAAATTTTTGTCAAAAATCTGTAAAATGATTGACATTTTTAGTGCCGACACAACAACAGGGCCGAAGAGCTCCGTCCGGTTCACCCTCTCAACAATCGTCTCAACAAAATAGAAGAGGGGGTCAACCACCTCAACCTGGTCAAAATTTAGGGGGTGGAAGGGGTGGACCACCACCTCGTGATGCAAATGATGACGAAGAAGAGGGGGAAACAGAAGATAAAGTTTTTGTTTGTCCCAAAGCCGACGGACTATTTCCTGACCCCAACAGTTGCAGAAAATTCATGTTATGCGGGTCTTGGAAGTCATGGTCACAGACGTGTCCTCCAAGTCTTTATTTTGATGGAAAGTTGAAGTTCTGTACTTTCAAAACACCTCAACTCACGTGCGGTCCCGTCAGTGAAGAAGAGACCCGAAGAGAAGAGAAAGAGAGAAATCAGGACAAACTTCCCGCTTGTGACCCGAATCAGTGCCAACTTCCCCACTGTTTCTGTTCAGAAGAGGGCACTTCAATACCGGGTCAGTCAGTCAGACATTATTTATAAATTTGTAAATTCGTAGAAATGATTGAATCGATGAATGATAGGAAACCTGGAGCCAAACCAAACGCCACAATTCGTGTTAATTAACTTCAGTGGAGCTCTGAATGAGTTAGTCTTTGAACACTACAAAAAGGTTATGGGATATAATTCTAAATTCTCTTCAAATCAGAATCGGTTTGTATTTGAATTAATTTTTACAAATGAATTGAAATTTATGTTGAGTTCAGACACAATCCAAACGGTTGTGGAATAAGAGCGACATTCTTCCTGAACCACGAGTATTCCAATTACGCTCAAATTCAATGGTTGGCTGCCCAGGGTCATGAAATTGCTTTGCATTCCATTACGTCCGTATCCAATATCTCTGTCATAACTCTTATTAATTGAAATTTCGATTTCAGTCATCGTCTCCCAGAGCTCTGGTGGACAGATAGCGCCAATTATAGTGATTGGGCCGAAGAAATGATTGGAATCAGGGAAATTATCTTGGCTAATTCTGCTGGATCATCTTCTAACCCGGCACTCAGTCGTGAAAGTCTTATTGGAATGAGAGCGCCATATATTAAACCAGGTTTTGTATGAATTGCTTCAAATAAGAATCTAAAGTGAAATTGTGTGCAAAAGGTGGGGATCCTATGTTCGAAATGGCTCACGATTTTGGACTTCTTTACGACTCCAGTGTTGTCGCACCAAAAGGAACGCCTCCTTTCTGGCCCTTCACGTGGGACTACAGACAACCCTTTGAGTGCTCTAACAATAAGAAGACCGAAGAAGTGAAGAAGAGTCCGGACGGAGACGACATTCGTGGCTCAAATATCAGGCAAAACCGTCCGCGACAGAGAAGACACACCAAAAAAGACAAACAGAAGAAAAATATTTCTCAACAAAAGAAGACTATCGTTAAGAACGATAAGAGACACAGAGTTCGCCGACAATCACCGTTTTTGGGCCGACCCCTGAAGTGTCCGACCAAAGCATATCCTGGTTTATGGGAAATCCCGATAAACCCGCTCTGGAATGAGTACAATACGTGCCATCACGCGGATCAGTGTGTCTTTCCCAACACTAGTGATGACGACGACATCAATGATATCACAGATTTTCTTAAAGAAAACTTTGAGCGCCACTACAACTCAAATAGAGCTCCCTTCCAATTGAATTTTCATGTGAACTGGTTCACTCAAAAGTAAACTATCAAGATAACTTTAATAAACTGTTATAAATATTTACGAATTTGTTTCGATCCCTCCAGAGGTCACATCAGAGCACTGCATAGATTTGTTGAACACCTATTGACACTAAAAGACGTCTGGTTTGTCACTTACCAGCAGATGATCTCTTGGATGAAAGATCCGAAACCATTAAATGAATTGAACTTTAGATGTGAGAACGCGACTGCTTCGACCTGTACCCGACCCCATACCTGTGTACTTAAGCATTACCTGACAAATGACAATTCGGCCGCAACTGAAGATGACTTCTCAAAGAGTGATACTCGATATATGCCAGTCTGTCACTCGAGTGTATGTCCCCAACAATATCAATGGTTTGGAAATCACGCCGGAAAGAAAAATAACTTCAAGACTATTATGGAATTAGTGGATGAGTCGAGTCCTTCCGATCAAACAAATTAAGACAAATCCTTACCTTTAGTTTCACAAACTTTTGTAAATATCATTCAATCGTTATTTGCATTTCGTTTTATCTCAAACTCAATATATTTTTGAATTTTTTTATTGTTATTTATAAAAAGGTTTACATCAAAGAAGAGACACATTTTTGGTTATTTTCACAGTTTTTGTCTCATTTGAACAAAAGTCAAATAAAGTTTAACTTAAAAATAAAAAATATTGAATTTGTTTAAAGAAATCAAAAGTTTTTTTTACTCAAATCAAGTAATTGAAGAGAAAATGTTTCGAAATATAAATTAAATCATTTTATATATAAATACATTAATTGTTGAGTATTTTTATTGATTAACTCAATTCAAAGATATTTCGAACAATTATTTGATTAAATAAAATAAATTTTAAGGATTTTAATTGAATTTTTGAAAAAAGTGGAAAAATAACTAAAATTGAGTCTAATTTTGAAATGAAATGAGAAAATTCAATGAACTCATTAACAATTAAGGATCAAACGACTGAATTGGAGCAGTCTATCAGTTTCTGTTCATTTGAGTCCTGCTTTTGAATTTGGGTTCGGTTCACATCACGGATAACAACCGTTTTCTTTACAGAAGAACTCTTTGAACTCTTCGGAGAAGATTTTGATGTCAATGAAAATCTTTGGGTTCTGTTTAATAGAATGCAAGTATAAAAACAATTGATTTTAATCCAAGTTTAAACTCAAATATTTGAGAGAATCGATTCTTATATCGATTTGTATTTTCAAGAATTTTAAACTCAATATAAGTTTTCAATTCTTTTGTTAATTACTTCAAACAAAGCTTTGAAAGTGAAGTAAAAAGAAATTATATAAATATTTGTTTAGAATTTCCTCTCATTTGTGTTCAAAGTATTGGAGGCAATAAAGAGAGAGTTTAAAGAGAGTTGAGTTGAATGGCTATGAAATGAGACTTTAGTTTAATCGCATTCTTTACTACTCTTTTGTGAATTATTTTTGTTTTGAGTCAACAAACGGTAATCTTATCATTCATTTGAAGGAAAAAAGGTTTACTTTAAATGAAATTTTGATGAAAGTTGACTAAACCGTAGGAAAAGTCTATTAATTTGTTCGCAATTTGTTTACGAATTTCGCATTCATTGACTTAAAACAAA
Organism: Tectocepheus velatus; assembly: GCA_034700625.1. Lineage (NCBI taxonomy): Eukaryota > Metazoa > Arthropoda > Arachnida > Sarcoptiformes > Tectocepheidae > Tectocepheus > Tectocepheus velatus. The sequence continues at coordinate 55,320 of JAQIXV010000127.1, forward strand.
AACTTTGTTTAATATTATTCTGAAATTCATTTCTATTTTTAGTGATGTATTGTTTTTTGGTAAAACATTAGGTAATTGTCGATCGGTTTTTATCGCTCCGATAACTCAAACTAATGAATTCCTTGCAATTGATGTGATTCCTGAGTGCTATCAAAATATAACATTTGTATTGAACCTCAGATTAGATATCATTTATTTATATTAAGACTTCTATTGAAGACAATCCTATCACTGTTTCTATTCTAAGTCAGAATTTCTAACAATCACTACATAAATACCTTTTAGTAGATATTCAATGATTTAGACATTTTTGTCTAAACACAAAGTTATGAAAAATTGGTAATAATTTATGAATTATTTTATGAATTAAATGAATGTATGGATACCTCGCAGAAGAATGGCTCGAATGCGTTGCCGTAGAGTTGATTGTATTGTAATCGACTCTCTTTGAAGCACTTCGACGACTCTCTCGACCATTAATACAACAGATTTGGAAAAGACTGAGCTTTCTATTGGATAGAAAGTAGATTTGAAAAGTCAGCAAGCTAATGACATATCATTTTTCATAATGTCTGCATAATTGAGCGTTTTTTGGGACAGATTTCTCTATCAAGCGATTGAATATCTAATATATGCGAAAAAACGATAAAATAATATAACAGTTAACGGAATAAATGGCGATAATTGACAGTCAAATAAATGATAACAATTTGTGTGGAAAGGGTTCAGTCGTTAGGGATAATGAAGTGAAAGCAATCGATACAATCAAATCAATAAATTGATTATTAATAGTAAGTCAGACCTTATATTACGACAAAAATGTGTTGAGAATAGGAAATAAATCACAGGATTAGCCGCAGAATTGAGTGGCGCTAAGCTCTGGATGAAAGTCGAGATTGCGATCGTTGTCTGAGACACCGGTATTGCGCCCCAAACTTGAAGTAAATCCCAAACGAAGAAAGGACTCCAACACAGGATAAACACTGATTCAAAAGATTCAAAGATTTAAAAAAAAGTTTTGTTAACTTTTGTTAAAATATTGAACGAAAAAAGATCTGATAAAAAATTTAACAGAATTTCGCCAAATTTTGTTCAACAGTCCATTAAATCTATTTTAACTTAAAATGTTTTTCAAAAAGAAATTATAATTTATTTTTACAACAAAAAAGTTTATCCCTTTTTGAACAAAATATGAACAAAATTTTTATGAAAAGTATTAAATTTTAATGAAATTACGGATTATTACTAACCGAAGACAATAACGAAAGTCATTTTTACGGTTTTTATTTTGGCTTTCGGTATAATACCCCGAGAACTGGCTCTCTTGAAGTCATTGTCATTATCTGAGTATTTTTGACAGTCATTGCTATTATCTGATTAATATGTGTTTAGGACCAGAAAAAAGTTATTATTTTTTTGTGTTAATAAAAGCCATTATTTGTTGGAATATATAATCAATCAATACTTGTCTGTCTTTTATGGTGTGAATCGCTGTTAGACTTCGACTTCGACTTAGACTTAGATTTATTGTTTGTTTTGGGAAAGGCTATTGTCTTGCTTTTGGACCAAATTGTGTGAACAATAATCAAATAACAGCCGGAAATGATAATCGCAGGCATGAAAAAGAGTGACATCGCCACCAGAGATATATAGATCTTCCACTCCCATGTCTCCAATTCAATCCAACACTGAGGTCTTCCCTGTTGTATGGACTCCTCATTCAGGAATATCGCTGGCAATGAGAATATTGCGCTCAGAGCCCAGGCAGTGATCACCAGAATTTTAGCTCTTTTCCCTGTGAATAAATTGAGCAAGAATATTATACAAAAGAATCAATTTTGAATTTATATCAAAAGTTTAACAAAAATTTTCATTCAATTCCTAAATAAATTCAATTCTATTCAACTTTTGATCATTGAGTCTATTATTTGAGGATATATTCAAATATTGAGTAGAGTTTGAGTGACTTCACTCAATTGAAAATCGTTGAAAACTGAATACAAAACTCGATTTAAAAATAAATTGAAATCTCAAAAACTTTTTTGAATTAGTTTGTTATCATGCAAAGCGAAATTGGTTTGTCTCAAATGTCTCATCATTTTGGAGAATCAAAAATATATTTCACTAAAAATAGTCAAAACTGAAAGATTTTTTATGGAAACAATTTTCCGGATCAAGAATTTCTTTTTTATATATTTTTCACAATTAATGTTCAAATCGACGGAAAGGTTGAGATAAAACCTCAAAAATGATGGCAAGAATTACTTACAGCTCCCGGTGAAGTTTAAAGGATGTGTTATAGCGTCGTATCGATCGATACTCAATGAAACCAAAACATATGTCGATGAATAAGTGACCAATTGCTGGAATAAATCAATTTATTACAAATAAATATAAAAAGTAATGTTTTAAGGAAAATAAAAAGCAGTAAAAAGTTTTGGGTTTACGGAAAACATTAGTAAAAATCATTGAAGGGTTAACTCAAAAGATTTTTCTGAACTTTTTTTTCAGACGAATAATAGAAAAATTTTATACAAAAAGAAAATGTTTAACAAAAACATGAATTAACAAAAAAATATCCGAAAATTCAGTGAAATTTCGTAAATCGATATATAATATAAATAAAAAATAAATTTCAAAATTTATCGCTTCGGATATCAAGGCTTCACATAAAACATCATTTAATATGAGATGAAAGTCATTTTCATTTCTTTATTACAAATAGTGAAATATGTTTGTATACCGCCAGAAGCGAAACCACCGATAAATCAATAATTTTTTCGTGTTTTGCATTTTTTATTGAATTTTGAGTGAATTTTAGGTTAAGTGGAATCCTATACGAAACCCAACTCTTGAGACAAAAATATGGTTTTAGGGATACAAATGAGGAACTGATAAGAAGTATCGATTGAATAAAAATTGAATATTTCATGAGTCATGAGAAACAGTTCATTAATTCTGAATAAATTCAAAAATTCTTATTTTGCTCTCAATTTTGAGTACTTTTACTTAACTTAAACTTAACTTATACTCAAAGAAAGGGAAAAACTTTTATTTGAATTCATGAGTGATATATATGTTTTGTGGCTATTTTTGTGTCATATTTTCACAGAAATCTGATTTACATTCAAAATATTCGAACCATAAACTGATTATCAAAAAAATAATTATATTTTGGCTTAAATTCAAATATTTTGATGCTTTCAGACTTTAATCGACTATTTTTCAAATGAAATCAAATTTTGTTTTTTAGAAATTTAAAATTCAAAGGCTTTTAGGTTTTCACTGAATAACATATAAGCTTTGATTTTGATTAATGATTTGATCTAGTCACTAGATTATATTCGAATAATTATTTGCCTTAATTATCTTGGAATAGACATTTAATCTAGAGATGCTTTTTTATTTTCATCCATCGATTTTCATTAATGATATAATAGAGTGAAACAAAATATCTTAACAGAAAAGTGTGGGTTTATGTTATGTCCACACAAACAGTCATTAGATTTGAAATAATGGTATCAATAGTTATGAAAAAACTAAATAGAAATTTAAAACATAAATCAATTAATATAATGATTGAATTTCTGTCAAATTTGTACTATTTTTGGAATTTTTCTCATTTTTTGTCTCATTAAAGACCATTTGTTTTGTTTTGTTTTTTATTTGGGTCAGTGCCTGGGATTTATGTTAGTAAAGGAGAAAGATCAAATAAGAATCGTTCAATAATATTTTTAACGTTGAAAAATGACTGACCTGTGAATATCTGACAGCCTTACAGGTGATACTTCCACCATAGAAGTCAACAGTGGTTTTCCAGACAATATCTATGGCCACACTCACCAGACCTACCATAAGATCTGTTTAAAAGAAAGATATGCATAAAGTTTATTAAATTAATGATTTGTTTAATATTTTTATGTCTATATTATCTTCAATTTATACACCAACTCATTACTGGGAGGACTGACAGCAAAATTAACTTTTTGAGTAGTTTTTTTAATTAACTTGTTACTAAATTGGAAAGTAATTCAATTGAAGCGATTAGTAACTAATCATTAGTTATTAATTGAATTAAATTAATTTGAACATAAAGTTTAATCAAGCTCGTCTATTAACTTTGTTATTATGAAATTATATGTTTTATTTCTTAATATGAATTAATTCAAATCAATGTTCAGATTATAATCGTTGGGAAGAAAATGAGGCTTACCTGCAATGGCTAAATGCATGATAAAGAAGTTCATCCTGGTCTTCCTATTCTTTGATCTAAACAGAGTTATGAGGACTGTGCAGTTTCCCAATAAGATTAACCATAACAGAACCCAAAGGAATATTAATGTTTCCGTCTGTAAGAGTAAATTACTTTCATTAAAGTTTTCAAAAGTTATTTCTTTTAAAATTATTTTTAAAACAAATTAATTTAAAAGTTTGGATGAATTTAATGAAATATTTGATAAAATATCTTTTACAGAGAAAATGTTGAAAAGCAATAAAAAGTTTTGGTCACAAAATTGAAAAGTTTTTAATGAAATCCCTTTGAAATATAATGATTCGAAATGTTTAGATGTAATATTAATATTCTTATTATTGTTGTTCATTTTTACGTAAATGAGCAAATACAAATTTTAAATATTCTTTTCTTGTATGGTTTTAAGTTTGGATAATAGTTGAACTATATTTGAATCTAATATTTAAAGATATTTGATCTTGTTATGTATTGTTCACAATTATTGACATTTTAGTTTGGGTTCAAATTTTGAAGAGACGACAGGTTTCGAGAAATAAGTTTTGTCCAAATTTTTCAACAGAAGTATAAACAAATCAAAAGAGAATAAATTGAATGCATTTTTATATTTGAATTCTTTATTTACATAAAAGTTTTATTTCTCTCAGAAGTCAAATAAAAAAAAGGAATTCATTTAAAGTGATGACCACTTCTCACAACTGAAAAACAATTCAATCAAATCGCAAACCGATTCATTGAATTGAAACTTTGCAAGATCATCTGAAATGACAAATTGAATTGAAGACAGAAAACTGCCATGATTCATTTAGTTTGGATGAACACATCAAACGAAAAGAGTTTTTATTGCATTAAAAGACTTTTTTGTAGAAACTATTGTGAAATTTATTTCAATTTCATTGTCTTTTGTCTCAATTGAGAGATATTTGCGAAAGAAATGTCTCAATCGATTCATCGGTTAAATACAATTGAGCAAGATTACACGAGATTAGTTAACATCTTTCAATTAGTGAAAATGTATTTAAAATACTTAAACAAGGTCATAGTAAAGAAATTATTTTAGATTTTTGATAATATTTTCAGCTTTCTATTGAAAACTCAATATTTTGAGAACCAGAGATGGTCATTTTGAAAATATCCCCCCTCCCTTGACCGGCAATATACCCCCTCTAGAATCGAGAATTTGAGCAAGATTTAGAAAGGAAATGGCGGAAAATGGCCGCCATAACAATCCGTCATTTAGCCTACCCCTAGGGGTCGTCTTAGCATTCCTGCCTGAATTCCGCCATTTTATCGACCCCTATATCCCCCTCTAGACCGACGGAATTTGGTCATCTCTGTTTGAGAACCTTTCCATAAACCTCTCCAATTCATTTTTATAGATGATTTATATCAAGGTTACCCAATTCAATCCATTTAATGATTCAGTTCGGTTCAATAATTGCATAGTTAAGAATAAAATAATCATGAGAAAAATAATGTTCGAAATTTCTCAAGTCTTGAATTATTTGAACTGCATACAACCTTGCTAATCTCATTTTGTAATTCAATAAATTAAAAGTCTAATTCAAATAGATTCAGATGAAAGAACTCGAATTCAATTAATTAATAATTCATTGGTTTTGATGAGTGATATAAAAATTAAAACGAAGTCTTCCATAGATTTAATCATTTAATTCGTGTTCAGAATCGTTGCCATAAATGGCATAAAATATTCATAAAATCAAAAATAAAATGAAAAACGGATTCCGATTACGAAATAATTGAACGATAAAAGGGATAAAAAGCTATTTTCTCGTAAAAATTCATCGAATTTTTCCGTCTCCGAGTCATTTAAATGTCATTAAAAGGGAATTTGAAATATTTGAGAATTTGAGGCATAAAATTATTTTTCCAAAAAATTGAATTTTATTTTAAGATTAAATTTGAAAAAAACAGAAACTAATATTGATTTATAAAATGAAAGGAGAAAATAGTGAAAACTTTGAATTGACTTCTGTTGAAACATTTGAATGCAAATATCAAATAAATATTTTTTTTGACAGAATTGATATCACAAAACATTCAAATCAACTAAAATTATGATAACTTTTTGAGTTTCAAGTGTTTTATTATTTTTCAATCCAACACTACTAAGTATTTTCATATGAAATAAGAAAAATCAAATCAAAATTGTGTTTAAAATAAATAAATATTTCATTTCTCTAGTGATTGCATTACTCTTCGCCTTTTTCGTCACATTTGTCGCTGAAATTGGTTTTGCTTTAAAAGGTTTTAACGTATTTTTAGAATTAAAATGTACATGATCAGAATTCGTTATAATGATAACTAAAGTGCTTTTACGAGAAATTATTCGCTCGAAAGTAATTATTTTGAATTTAGAATAAAGAAAACGAAAACTTTATTCTAATATTAATAATTGAGTCCTTACAACAACTCTAAGAAAATATAACAAATTATTATTCTTTCAAAGAAATGATGTATTCTTTTTGATTATATTTTTAGTACATAAATGTATATAATTGTACATAAATTCAATTACTTTACCATCAAATATGAATATTAACTTCTTTTGATCAGAAAATATCATTAAATGATTTTTTAAGCGAAAAATCATACCTTTAAACAAAAAGAAGTAAAGGCATAGACTTGAAGAGCTATTTATTAAATGACTTATCAATTCCGCCCACTTTTCAATTGAAGAATTTCATTAATCTTCAAACCGACTCTCACACAGAAATACTTTGAAATTCTAACTTGAATTATATCTTGGTCATAGTCTCCTAAGTACACTACTATTAAGTATCCTTGTTGACAAAGAGATCAATGCATATCAAATGACAAGATGACATTTCATTTTTGATCATTCTATTCATTTATTCAAAAATTTCTGTTTTATCGATTTTCTTAAAAAGATCTTTCATTGCAGTTTACCTCAATTCTTCCTCGCCCTCTCTCCCTCTCCCTCTCTCCCACTCCCTTTCCTACTTATTCTGTGTTTCGTAATCTGTTCGACGACTTGATGTCGAGTCATAAATAGCATTAAATGTGACGATAAACCCCTAATCCAGTGCTAAACAGATTGAATTCCATTTTAATTAGAGGTCATTAGCGAAGAATCAAATCTTTAGTTATTTTGCGTCAAATTACTGACAAAAAGAAATCTTTGCCGACGTTTCTCAACAACTCTTTTCAGTTTTCAATTTGAATGAAAACTTTAAAAGAAAATTCATTCAAATAAATGTCTTAAATGTTTAAGACTTTCGTATATAATGAAAAATTTAGTTTAATTTTTAAATTCATTATTCTCTTTGAGTTCAATAAAAATGCGAATACACTTAAACCTCTCAGAAAGAAAGTCTATTGGAAGGAAAATCCTCTCAAATATGAAATCCCCTATGAGACCCGAGACCCCTTCCCCTATAATAAGAACCTCTCGAAAGTGAAAACCTCTCAGATATAGAGGGAAGGTCTGGTCCCGACGGGTTTCTTTCTGAGAGGTTAGAGTGTATTTTGAATTTTGTTTAATGATTTAATATCGATAGAAATGACAGTTTCTCTCATAATTGGGTTAAAATTTAGGTAAAGAAAGGATCGAAACACTTATTGATTTTGTCTCAATTTTTAGCATTTATTTTATCATCTCTTTCAGTCGTATCACATTAAAATCATAGACGATTGGGCTTGGTCATTTCAAATAATGATATTTAGAAGTTTAATTAAGTAGGATAATGTATTTCATTAGTTGAATCATCTTGTTAAACCCACTCTCATGAGTTTTAGCATATTCTGCGCTTATATCGCATTAATATTATGTATTTTAGCCATAAATTGTGAAATACTTGAATTTAATGTGTGTTTGTGTCAATCGATTGTCAATTTGAAGCCCAGCTGTCTATTAAAATCATATTATTCTTCCCTTAAATATATGTTATCTAGAAAATTCAATGTATACTTACAAATATTAGAAACCTACTTCAGTTTAAATGTTATTAATCTCTGAGTTTTTTGGCCAAACGGATCATTTAATTTGATCTTAAAATTAGCGACTATTGTGTTAGTGTTTTGTATGTCTTTTCATTGCATTCAAATCTCTTCTATTCAATTGAAATCTTTTAGATTCTGAACACATTTGTGTTTTGTTGAATGGAAACGTTTAGATAGTCTTCCCTTTAAAATAAATCTGAATGTTTAGCACAGAATAAGAATTTCATTTACTCTTCAAATATCAATAAGTTTGAGATAAAATTGATTTTTCCCGAAAGTAATCCAATAATAAATAAAAGAGAGAAACGAATCGATTATCGGATTTTCATTGATTTACATGAAAAATGTTTTTCATCTTAATATGAATTAATCTTTTGAACGGTATATCAAATTAATTGATTAGAAATGTCTATAAGATGTTGATTAACAACAAAAAACAGAAAACGAATGCCATTCAGAAGAGTTTGGAAGTGAATGGAAAGCAAACAAAAAATTTTGGCCAAAGAAATGCAAATCATTAATCAATTTAGGATTTACACAAATTTATGGCTAAAACTCCTGTAGTGAACAAAAAATGAAACAATTGGTATAAAAGCCTTAAATAAAACAAATTCTAATGAATTGTTTGCTATATATTCTACTTTTGTTTTATATTAAGATAAATATTTTAACCGATTATCCGTCACTTCTCAACGATTTTGTCACTAATTTATGAAATCATAAAATAAGTTCACGAAATGTAAATAAAGTGGTTTTTATTTTGTGTCTCTCTTTTTGGTATCTCTTAAGTCTGCACTAAATCTTATCTTCAAATCTATTAAATGAGTCTTATTTGCGATTCTTTTGGTTTTTTGTGACAACTTTGCACTTAAATCACAAATTCAATGAAAAAGACATAATATTTGAATAAATATAAATGATATACACTTTGTATCAGAATTAAATAAACTAGGTCTGTCACTGTTCACTCCCTAACCATTTTTCTTGACAAAGGGTTTGACAGACCTATAGTTAAAGACCATTAGACTGAAGAATAAGTGGACAGTTGTTTGAATCCGCTGAGACTTATGGTCTCGTCATTACTTATAATGGTTTGTCATAAAGAAGAAGATCTGAAAATAAGTTTATTTCGTTTCCAATGAAAATATCAATATTTAAATGCAATAAAATTTAGATAGATCCACTTTTCAAATAAAGCTTCTTACTCAATTTCTGATAGATATAAATGCATTCGAGGAGAAGAAAAAAGATTTCATTTTGTTTCACATTTTGTTATTTTACTGAAAAGAAAGTACAAAACAAAATAACTTTTAAATACAAAACAAAAACTTGAAGTTTAAAGTGAAAGCATTGAAAGGAAAAGATATAACTTTGAGATCAAATATTAGATATTTTACACAAAAAAATGGACAGAAATTTATATTATTTTTTCAAAAAGGTACCTGGCACATTCATGATAAACTGCTTTAAATTTCAAAAAATAAATTCTTTTGGAATCGCATTCACTGCAAATCTATTCGGGATCCTCACTAATGGACAACATTTGAAAAATGGCTTAAATTTGTATCAAAAGTCTTTTTTTTGTAGACATTAGGAAAACATATTTATGTCGAAAAAAAGAGTTGAATAGAGTTTTGTTGAAAAGAGAAGAAGTGTTCACTCAATTGTATGACAGACTCATACAACTCAAGACTTGAGTCCGATTAATAAAAAACATTTTTCCTAAGAAGTACTGCAAATGGATCAGTTGTTTGGAGTGGTAGCGGTTGAACTGATCGGCTCCTTCTAAATCATAGCTGAATAGTGGTTTGACAGTTGAGCTCCTTTTCCTAAATTAATTTATTTTGACACAAATGTCGCGGAAACTCAATATAATTGTGGGATAAAAGAAACTCAACGCTTATTATTGACTTTCCATATGAATCCTCTACTCATACCGTATAACATATTAACGCTTTTGATATTTAGTTATTACTCAACTGTTTTATCGGCTTTAACTCAGATATGTTTTGTAGACGACTCACTCTTAAAGAACAGGTACTTAATATCTGTATCGCTATATATAGTTATATATATGTATTAATTTTATTGCAGACCATAAAAGATATGACTCTTTGAATGTTTAGCTGAGAGTTTCCTCTTTAAGAGTAAGCTATTTGTTGGCCGTTAAACGGAATTGGGTTTAGATAGTGACCAAAAAATAGTCATACAATCAGCAATGCATACGCCTGTCTGTATATCAATTGGAAGAGTCTGTGCGGCTGTTGTTCGCCGGTTTAGCTCTTTAGCTATTTGGCTGATGTTTGGCCGACTCAGCTCTCATTTAGGCCATTAGTTCGTTGCAACGGCACTGACAGCACCAGATGTCTGTTCATATAACCGCCGACTAAATGACTAAATACCCAATCATTTTGGATGCGAGACATTTGCCCTGATTATGAACCTAATTATTTTACTTATCTCTAAATTATAAAAATATTTTAAAAATTACGTAAAAAAGTTTTGGTAGTTTTTTTTGTAAAGTATTTAATTTGCGAACAGATTCTTGAAAATATGGGGAAAATATATAATAATTATATGAAATTTTATTTTGAAAAGAAAACATTGACTTAAATACTTTATACGTCGAATTACATTATAACTAACGATAAAATGAATTTGAATTCAAACACGAATTGTGTGCAAAAAAAACTATTCATTATATTCTTTAGAGTTTCTTATATTTCAATGAAACGAAAAGATTCAAAAAGTAGTCATTATTTTGATTTCAAAATCGCGATAAATGTGGAAATTTCCAAAATTTTAACCCCAGGGATGAAAGTTTGTCTTTCCCTATGCGATGGTCTCTTAAGATGTCATTTACATTCAGAGTTATGTTATGTCAGTGTTTCGTTTGGCATCAATTTTTTCTATTTTTTATTTGTTTCCTTTTATTCAACTTTTAGTTTCATTTTTAGAAAGCATTCGATACGAGTGTTCTCTTTATCTGTGAAACTGTCAAAAGAGTTATTTCTTTTATTAACTTTATTTTGTTATACAAATATCAGATTCAAAAATAAAATAAAAATCAAACAAAAGTTCAAAGAATGCGAGAGAGAGAGAGAGAGAGAGAGAGAGAGAGAGAGAGAGAGAGAGAGAGAGAGAGAGAGAGAGAGATTTTGCGGATTCATTGAGATTTTTAATGAGAATCAGACCATAAAATGTCCAAAATAACAGAAATAATGCAGATTTACAGTTAATGCTGTAATCAAAAAAAATTTGTCCCAAAGACGATAAAAACTATGAAAATAAATATAACAAAAAATTCTCTCCTCAAGAGTTCATTGTTTGAAAGTAATGTTTTGCGAGTAATTGGGAGTAATATCAGAGGACTCTAAGTCTAAGGACATAAAAATAGAGAGAACGGCTCTATTGTTATGATTTGTTTGGATGTGTTTTATATTCTTATGTCATATCAATAGTTAATCGAAATTTTATTAGAATCTCGACATCAAAACAGAAGCGACTGATTCTCGAGTCGAAAAATATTTACTCAATTTGGGACACATTTTGTTGAAAGAAATGTTTACCAGAATAGGACACCAAATCATTAATATAGTATTTTGTCGAACAGAATAAGTCAAACATTCAAATAATATATAAAAGAAGAGAAAATAATCCAAAATGAGATTAAGTCTGTCTCTTATAAATCTGTAATATATGACAAAAGAAAATAATAGTATTTATATCATTAGTGATAGGAATGAGAATAAATTTTATCAGAAGACTGAGACGAATCATATGAAAGTTCCGATAAAATATTGAAAAATTAATTAAAATGCAAATTCTGTTTGAATTCATTTCGATAGACTTGTGCTGAGAGTAAAGCCTCTAATTATGTTGAGTCGATGTTGAGTCGATTTTCTCCCCGAGAGCTAACATTTTGGCCAATGTTTTCAACAGAAACTCAAATCAAAATAAATCAAATTTTCACTATTTTTTGTGTTATTTGTGTTTAACTCAAAACGCAATTATTTGGTAATATTTTTTTTTGTCAAAACAACTTATCACACAAACTGTTTGCTAACAGTTGTAATAGTGACCAAAGACTCGCACATATCTCAAAACCATAACAAACAAAAAGTGTATTATTAAAGAAAATGACACAAAACTCAATTGCAATCAATCTTTTTATATGAAAGTAATTAATTATAAACAAAAAACTAAATCACATGAAAAATATTGGATATTTATAGAAATTGTTTTGACTATAGTTTGAAATTAATTCAATATAACTCCAAATTCAAATCAAATTTGTAGGGAATTCCGGGAACAGAAATATATTTAGTAATAAATGTTGCATGTTTAAAATCCATAAATATTCAAAGCCATCAATTCCCAAATATTTTCAACATGATATTCTGCAATTGAAACCAGAGTACAATTCTTCATAAATATTGTCATTTATGGTATTTAATGGAAATTTCTACAAAAACATAATTGATTTCCAAGAATATCTCAGAATTATATGATAATCGAGGCATTAATTTTACATTAATTTGTACTTTGCTTTGTTTGACAACTTTTGGAGTGACCTTTGATTTCAATCTATTATTATATAATATATTCAATTGATTCGATTATTTGCTGCGAAACACATTTTATCGATTTTCACCACTTATTTAACAAATTAAGAGTTATTCAAATTATGGCAATATTTTTACTAAAATAATGAGAAAAACGTCATTTAATATGACTTTAGTACGAAGTAATAAAAGTTCGTAATATTAGAACCAATTAATGGTTTTCAAAATAATTAATGATTTCAACCAAAAGAGAGAATTAATTGTCTGTAATATGAATACAGACTTTTTCACTCAAAATCAAATTATTTTAATAAATTGATTAAAATTAGTTTTAATAAAAGAATTGTTAGACAAATGTTTCGCAAAGTTTATGAATAAAAAAGATCTTACCTGGTAAAAGTAGTAAATCTCAAAAGTGCTGTTCTGTTTATTTTCTGACATCAGATCGGTTACATTGATTCCGTTAATTATCGTTAAATTAAAGTTATCCAGGTTTACTGATAACTCTGAATCACTCATCAAACTCGAGGGAAAACTGAATTCCTGAACGAAATTCTTCGCAACTGTTTGTATATATGGGGAAGAGTTTGGCCAAAATGAGAGTCTTTTCTGATGTTCATAGAAATTGTCATCGATATCATCAATATCTTCCTCTTTGGTGAGCACTGTCCACTTCAACTCATTCATGTCATTGTATTTGCTATTATTTGATCCAAATTCAGACATTCCTCTGCACTAAACCCAACTTCAGATATAATTAGAAACAATACAAATAATATATTATTTAACAAATATTACGAACAAATATTTATAATAACGGCTATTATATCGAAAAAAAGATTTTTGCCGTAAATTTTTTAGATGTTTTTGAATAAATAAGTTATTTACTAAAAGCTCTTTACTTTAGAGTATTATTATTAGAGTTTTCATTAAAAGATTAACATTTTTTTCATTCAAAATAAATGAACAAAATAGAGATTCACAGAATTAGTGGGAAAACTAAATTAGATTTTTGAAGAGAGCGTTAGTCAGCGAATTGAACGATGAATTTCTGGTTAAAAGTGATTTGCGATTCAATCAACAATTCAAGTCTTGTTTTTTAGTCTAAAAATCAGTTTTAAAAGAGGAAAAAAGAGTTCACATAAAAGTAAACTGCATTAGACATGGAGTTAAAACTCTTCAGAACCAAAAAACAAGTGACTCTTTTCTCTTTCTCATTGAGTTTTTACTCTTTCGTCTAAAAAAACGATATTAATGATTGAATTGCGAACCGAATTAGTCTAACGGTTCGGACGATATTCTTGAGATGTTAGATACTGTTTGAAGAAAATTGGCTCAACTTTTATTAAACTAAATTAGTTTTGATATCGACTACAAAACAACACAAAACTATTACAGTAAAGGAAATGAAAGAACGAGAACTTCGATCGCCAAACAAAACACAGTTTCTCTTCTTTACTGGACTTAAGTGACAGAACATAACAATTGGCGAAAAAACAGAAATAAAGTATCAGTGAATCCCAACTAAATTCTAGTCGAGAGTCGGACTGACGTCTTTTAAACACAGGTCTGTGCCATGAGAGACAACGACTGCGCACATGTCTCAATGGTATGCCCACTGTTTTGCCTTATGATAAGAATTCTGGTTCTGTTTGCATGAGTTTAGATCATTGAAAGGTTTAGATTCTCTTAAACTGATTCTAAATAACTGCAAACACTATAAACAATATAAACAACTATTTCTTCGAGTGATTGATCACAAAAACATCTGATGAGAAGTTAAGAAACACTTTTAGCACTGATTTCTGACTATAACATAGAATTAGAGGATTTGCGAAGACTATGGAGTCTTTACTAAACAAAAGATAATATCATTCAAACAAAGACTTGTTTTCAGTGATATTTGGTTTTGCATAAGAATTGACGGCAAAGAAAAGACTCCCTGAGAACTACACGACGGCATACTTGAGTCGATTATTAGTCGATTATAGGAACCCTTTCCAAAAATATTTATTCCCAAAACATTAAATGTTGTGCCATTGATAAGAAACAGACCCTTTTGGCTCCTATTGTTCTCTTTGTCTAAACCTACAAATGATTTATTATTAGAACCAATGAATAAGTCTTAGGACTTAATACTGAAAAATTATATACTTTTTTGTTATAAGATTAACAATAAATAAAATATTAGGAAAATATAATTCACAAAACAAACGATTCGGTAAAGAATTTGCAATTAAATAACTATGAGATGAATGACAAAGAAATTGATGTAAGGATTTAAAAAATTATTTGCTTATAATCCCATAAAATTATCATTAGTTTCGTTGGAAATCTCTTTTGAAGTGTTTCTAATGGATATCAAGATTTAACCCTAAATCTTATTTGAAGAGAGAGAAGAAAAACTGTTCTTGCATAAATAATTAACTCATAGGTGAGACTCATATATCTTTAAATATATAACGACTTTGGTTACGGTTAGGCCATTAACTGTCGTCAATATATGACCGAAAGTCTGGGAGAGATAAGTTTTGTCGTGAATTTCGTTGGCATTGAATATACTATTCTTCGAAAGAAAATGAAAATCTGTTGCAATAGAGAAATGGATTATAGCTCTAAATTTTTCTAAACCCTAAGCATATCAACCATTTCTTGTTATTTATAGTTTAGGCGAAAAGTCAACCAAAAATGTTTGTCTCTGCGCTCAGTCTTAACGGACAAAATGATTTAAAGCATCACTTCTTTTCAGTTTATTTCTTCAAACGACTTATTATACATCTAATAGGAGGAGAAATTCACGCAATTCTTATGTTTATAAAAATTTACAAAACTTTGGATAAATATTTCCTCAAAGTGTTATTCACAGATAGGGATAAAAAACGATGCAACCTTTGACCTAGCTTATCTATCATCCCATCTCTTGGTTTCACATATTTCCTATTCATTAATAAATAAAATTGTATTTAAATTAATCTTAAATATAATCAAAACTGTAATGAATTTTATCGAAATGAAAAAAAATGTATTCCTGAGAATTATATAAAATAAGAGTTAATTAATTTGTTGTTATCTTTAATCGCTCTTTAATTGACAAAACAATTGAGTCATAACTAATTGAAGCGATGCCTCTGATGTTCATAAGTTTTTATTGTTTGGGAGAAATTGAATCCGAATAAAAAGCAAAACTTTCGTTAAGGTAAACATACTTTCATTTGAATTGAACTCATTTCCAAAATATAATTGAATTAAATGTTTGTAATCAGTTGTGACCTCAACGAGAGAATTGATGCGAACATTAATTTGTCGAAAAAATTATGTAATTTTAATTGTTTGGTGTTTACGATGCCATACATTTCTGACCTCTTTTTAACTCTGATATCAAATTAGTAGAGAAAATAAATTTATGATAAAATCAGATAATTTAGAGTAATTTGTGTTAATTTGATAAGCATGCTAATTTTTGTATTTGTTTTAAATGAAAAATAATTCGTGTTTTAAAGTAAAAGTAAAATTGGTTGCCATGTCTGATGAATAGGCATAATAACCAAAAGAGGCGATCAAGAGGATTTTCACTTTTCTAAGCATGTAAATAGCATAGAAAAATTCATCTTATTCATCTGATTCACTGATGAATAAAGAATAATAAGAAATATCAAGATTACATCTTCTTGAAAATTCTCAAAATCATGAATTTAAAATAATAGGAACTAGGTAAGCGAAAGGAATTGATTTTCCGGATGAATAAATAATTAATTGCATTTTAAGCGGTTTAAAAGAATTTGTTTTATTTTTAAATTTGATTTTAAAGTTTAATTTTGTCAAAAAGTAATCACTCGATAAGAAAAGATTTGATGAAATTCTTCGAAAAGAGAAACAAAATTCAATGCTTTTGACTATTTTATGCTGAAGTCATTAAAAGAGAAAAAATAATTAAATTTTTGTCATAAAATACCATTTTGGGAATTCATTAAACTTGAAAAATATAAATAAATCAAATGAAATGTTTTGCTTAGTTTTAAAATAAAAATCAACTTGATTAATTTGATATTTTTCGAGTGAATAATTCCAATAAAATGTAATAAAATAAAAGTTTGACATAAAAATTATTTTTTTTAAAGTCTCCATTTTTGCCGAATTATTTGTTGAATTTTTTTTACAGTTTTTTGTTTAGTTTTTCTTTAAAGTAATATAAACTCAAAGAAATAAATCAAAAGTTTATAATTATCTCAATTTCATTATTGAATGATTTACAAAGTCTATCAAATTCAATACCAGGATAACCATCAGTTCCTTTGATAGTCAGTTATTTGAAGTTTTTCAAGGCTAGGAAATAATGTTTGCCTGATATATATTTTAAGAGCATTTTAGCTCTTATTTTATTGATTGCAATAAATCATTTTCACTTTGAAATCACTAGAAATTTGAAACTTATAATACATATAATCATTACTCAAACTTTATTTTTCATCTAATCCTTAATTTATTCGAACCAAACATTTTTTAGTTCCCTTTTTAATAGAAAAGGAATAATTAATTGTGAATATCCTGTGAGTTGAGCAGCAAATTGCAAATACCCAAACATGAAATTATCAAGGTATATTTCATAATAATAGATCCGGTAGTGATTGCGCACCAATTGTTTGAATATTACCTCAAATGACTTGATATAGAATTTATGAAAAATAATGAAAATATTTTATTACTTTCGAGAAGTAATGTTAGAGAATTGAGAGCTGTTCAGAGCTGTCGCCAAATTTGAATGCCTTCACAACTTTTTTTTTCATTCCTATCGATTGCAATACAAAGAGTCGAATGTCATCTTATTTCACAATCAATAAGTTCCAAGTGTTTATCGAGGCTCTCAAATGTGACCTTGTTGGTCTACTTGAAAAATGCGCCAGTCATCTTTTCAATCTATTTGACAACAAAATGAAACAATTGAACTGATTTTCTTTTGTAGATTATTGAACTATCTAGGTCATAAGATGAATTGATTTATATATAGGAGCATGCTAAATTCAATTGTAAATATGTTTGTGACGTGATTTGAATTGAATACAAAATAAAAGTCAGATTCAGTTTTCATTAGTGAAGTCAAATAAATGACATTTTGTGAACAATAAGTGACACATTTTACCATTAATTTTGCAGATCTTCTAAAAAAGTGTTAACAAACGAATAACTCTAATATTGAGTCAGTCCTCTCCAAATGAACGCCTCTCCAAAAAATTCTTATTCCGTTCATTAATTATTTGTTGGATTTTAACGAAACGAATGTCAAATAGAAATTCAATTGAATTGAATGATAAGAGGAGTTATCACTAAAATTAGTCTGACTTTATTTCACAAGAGATTTGTCGCTAAAATATTTTATTAAAACAAATCGAATCATAAATGTGTTAACAAATGTATTATCAAAAGATTTCATAAAAATTCCTCCAATTATTCAAATGAGAAAACAATTATTTGACAACTTTCATGACGTAAATTGATCTGGTTCAAGTTGATGAAGAAACAAGCTAGTAATTAATAATCACAATGAATTTTTCAAAGATTCTTGGAGGAAATGT
Organism: Tectocepheus velatus; assembly: GCA_034700625.1. Lineage (NCBI taxonomy): Eukaryota > Metazoa > Arthropoda > Arachnida > Sarcoptiformes > Tectocepheidae > Tectocepheus > Tectocepheus velatus. The sequence continues at coordinate 73,688 of JAQIXV010000127.1, forward strand.
CAAAGTTTTGGGGAAGAAGGGGTGACATTATAATTTCTATATGTTTTAGTTTTACATATGAAATTATAAAGTTGCTTGATGATGATTTATAGCACAAATATCTCAAAAGGTTCAGAGAAATACATAAATAAATCATTAATTTTGCCAAAAAGTCGCTCAAAAGACAAGTATATAATCGAATATAATATTTAATATATTTCTGAAATATTTTTTATCGTTGAACTTATCTAGCTTATTCTCAAATATATTAATCTTCGCAAAACTGAAATCTAATTCATTTTGAAAAGAAAAATGAGTTTTGATATCTCATAGCCAGGGATGGAATGAGGGTGGTATAGTGAAAATACCCCTCCTGGACCGGCAAAATTGGCAAAATACCCCCCTGGGATCGAGATTTGGTAGGCCCCCCTCCCCTAAAAAAATCCGCCATTTTGGATATTTTGATGGCGGAAAATGGCAGTTTAAGGGCAATTTAAACTGAATTAAACTTAATTTAACTGGATTTAAACCGGATTTAGCCTAAAAACAACCATTTTAAGCCAAAAATGGCCGCCATGACAATCCGCCATTTTACCCTCCCCTGGACCCCCCTGGAAATTTGCCTGAAAATCCGCCATTTTACCCTCCCCTAGACCCCCCCCCCCTGGACCTCGAACATCATTACATCCCTGCTCATAGCATCGAAAATATAGAAAATGTTGAGAAGAAGTAGTGATTTAATGGCAAATAATGTTTGATTTTATTAAAGTTAAATACAAAGGACTATAGACTAATGTAATGCTAATCGAATAGAAATCCTAAATACAGTTATTATGACAATAAATCGATAATCGATTTGTCCTATTCTGTGATTTTTCCCATTCGACCGAAATAGTGATTAAATGTTGAATATTTTGGATCAATAAACAAATGGTTTGTTTTCTTTTAGGATTCAATGCCTGTTATGACAGTTAACATCGATTTGAATGAAAAAAAATTCTGTCGATTAAGTCTCAACACAAGAATTTCTCGACTAATAGCCCGATAAATATTAGCACTTTTTTGTGTTTGAGGTTTCATATTAACATTTGTAGCGATTCTCACATCAAATCCGTTAAGGTATCAAAAGTTGTGTCAAAACGTCAAAAAATTTCAAAAAATTTCAAAAATAATTTCTGAAAAATCAGACAAAGAATGACTGAAAGCAATATTACTTTGAACCAGAGATGTCTACGATCAGCAAAGTTGATGCACACCCAGGGCTCATATCTCTCAGTCTTTAATGTCTTTAAAATCGAGTTAATAATGAAATGAGAGGCCTTATATTTATTTTTTAATTAACTTTATTTTAATTAAAAACAATTTTTACGATCAAACAAATGTGACTTATAATGATGACCCTTAGATTAATCAAAACTTCAAATTACTCTCATACCTCATAAATCAATGAACAAACTCCTGTTGGTTGTGCCCCTGTTTGCCATCTCTGTCCTTAAATGAGTGAAAATTTATTCCTTTGAGAATATTCTGTAGACCATCACTAAAGTCACGATTTAGAGGGAAAAGTCGTTATCGGATTGAGTCGAGACTCGAATAACTTTAATAATATTCAGACATTCAGTGATAAAGAATTCATTTTTTAAATTCTGTTTAAAATCGATTCATAAGTATTGCATTGAAAGAGAAGTTGTTATCCAAGTATTCAAACAAAAGTTAATAAAAACGGAACAATCTTTTGAACAAACTTTAAATGACTTAACATTTGTTTAATACAAACCCAATAATGATATGATTTTGACTTTTCAACAAAAAATTCTGAATATAATAAATAAATGGAGAATATTAAGTCAAAAATTAGAGGTTTATGTACTTCTCGTCTTTCAGGACTAATTTTTTTTCTTTTCACAAAAATATTTGACGAAAATAATAAATAAAACGAAATACGAGTCAATTCAATGAAGTCTTTAATGACAAATATTTTGTGACAAATTACTTCTAGAGTCGAGAACCGCATTATTTTTAATACAGATATAATTTTGGTCAAAGACTTTGAATTAATGAAAAATTGAATCCATTTTTATAAAAAAATTTCTCAATTATTTCATTAGGTTTTGGGTTACAGTTTTCACTTATAATAACAACATTAGATAACTCTATTTTTAGATAATAATGGCCAAGCTCAATTTTATTCAAACTCAATGACAACAAAAGATATTCTCTCATACATTGTAAACAAATTGTGAATTGAAGAGAATTTAATTAATTGTTTGAAAGAGAAGTACAATTTATTTGTCAAAAAATCTTTTCGTTTTGAATAAAAGTTCGCTTAAAGTAATTCAAATAATTCAATGATTTTCTGCTCAAATATTAATCAGATTAAAACAAATTTAATTTAAGACTTCAGTTATTTAATGAATTTGAAATTTTCAATTGAATTTTCAAAAACGACAACAAATGGGAGAAACGTCTGGAGTTGTCGTTCGAGTGTAAAATCTATAAAACTGTGAGAAACCACTTGTTTTCTGATATTTTATTCAACAAAACGGAAAAAACTTAATCGAAAATCAATTTTAAAGTGAATTCAGTTCAAGATTTTGAGCGATCAAAAACTTTTTTCAAGAAATGATAATCGATTATAAATTGTGTGGATTCGAGTAATCCATTCCATCCAAAGCAAGTTTTGTGATTTATACTACCTAGAACATTAATGAGAATAACTCATTTTTCACCAAATCTTAACATCAGATAATTCTTTTGCTCTAAAGAGAGATAAATTGAACGAAACTTTCGATTAAATATAGGCTTAAGTCTAGTGTTTTGAAAAAAGTTTTATAAGTTGGGCCTTGATCAAATTGTCATTCTTTAAATATATGGACAATTTAAACAAATAAAAGAATTTAAAAGATTGTGAAAAATTTGTTGACAATAGTGAATGTCTGTTGTGGTCATCGATTTCATATTTTTTTTCAGGTGAGAGACAATTCAAAAGACAATTCAAATGTAAAACTATTTGTATTTCATATTTCATTCGATTTTCCACTCGAAATGATTCTTCAATTTTTGACTTTTTCTGACTTTTCTCTGAATTTTGTTTTATATTAAAAATTCTTTTATCGAATTTTAGTGATCGACAAAAAACTGACAAAACTCTTTTCAAATCGATATAAATGAATTGGACAAGATTATTGTGACATTGAAAAATTATACGATCAATAATAAATGGGCAATGTCGCAGAATTAATGATTAATGGTGCATTTGAACATTTGTGCATTTGTGCATTTGTGCAAGGTTATTCTTTAATGTCTCCAAATTGTTCAAATCAACTGAATATTGTAATGCCATCTGAAGTCAACATTTATTAACTATTTTTTAAAATTGTTTTTAAACATTATTTATGTAAAACACGAAACACATGTCTCAATAGGTTTTTAAAAATTTATTTAAAATTGAATTTAATCTCAAAATTAATATTAAATTTGATTAAAATGTCGTCAAAATGCAGTCGTTGTCGGACTGAGAGACCGATTTTAAAGCGACCAAAAAATGTGAGTTTCGCTCAATTTTTGAAACAATTTTCAAATGTTTTTACAAAAAATTTAAATGAAATTTGATTTTTGTTTTGTGGGAAAGGGTTCAGCGCTCTGTAAGTCCTGTTTCTTCTATTGCTTTGAAACTGAAGTCCACGAAACCATTATTAGAGGAAATCTCTTCAAAAGAGGAGACAAAGTGGCGATCGGAGCCTCAGGAGGAAAGGGTTCGACTCTTTTCTCCAAAATATTTAACAAAATAATAATTAAATTAATTAATTGACAAAAGATTCGACGGTTTTGGCGTTTATTATGAAATTATTGAACGAAAGACATGACTACGGATTGGATCTGTTTTTGTTGTCCATCGATGAAGGGATCAGTGGTTATAGAGACGACTCACTCGAAACGGTTAAACGAAATCAAATACAATACGGACTTCCGCTCAAAATATTATCTTATAATGAACTCTACGGATGGACTATGGATGCAATCGTTCAACAAACGGGTCTTAAGAATAATTGCACTTTTTGTGGTGTATTCCGACGCCAGGCGTTGGACAGAGGGGCCAATCAAATCAAATGCGATGTCATCGCCACCGGACATAACGCCGACGACATCGCAGAGACTGTTCTCATGAATGTCTTGAGAGGAGATATCGCGAGACTCAAGAGATCGACAAATATTGTGACTAATTGTGGCGATAGTGAAGAGAATGAGAGTAATATTCCTCGCGTTAAGCCATTTAAGTATTGTTATGAGAAGGAGATCGTAATGTATGCCTACTTTCAAAAGTTGGACTATTTCTCGACTGAATGTATATATGCGCCCAACTCTTATCGGGGGTTCGCCCGGACTTTCCTCAAAGATTTAGAGTCTATTCGTCCGTCAGTTATATTAGATATAATACATTCGGGAGAGTCTATGGCTGTGCGCGAAACGGTTCGTTTGCCGACTCGAGGCGTATGCACCAGATGTGGACTCATATCCAGTCAGTCCGTATGTAAGGCCTGTGTTATGATTGAAGGACTCAACAGTGGTTTACCTAAATTAGGGATCGGAAAGAGTAGTAAAGTTGAAGCCATTCGTAAACCTAATAATAAATTCGCCGAAAAGTCTAAACGATTAGAGTTTTGAGTATTTTTTTAATCATATTTTATATAAGATTTTAACGTTTCTTAAATTATTTATGACTTCAAAACAAATATTATTTTTTAAAATATTAGAAAAATCGTTGAGTTTTCTGTTGAATGAAAATAATTAATAAATCAATTTTTGAGTTAAATTGAGTTTTCATTTTGTTTAATCTCATCGATTTATGTCTTGTTTTGGATTAAAAATGTTAATTACTGCAAATTTTTCGTTATATACTTCAATATATCAAAAACTAATTAAATTATTATTCGAAAGTCACTAATAGTTCATAAATTATGCGAAATAATGACTAAAATCTGAAATCTATTGATCAAATCATAAGATATTTATATTAATTGCTAACAATTTTAACTAAAATTATAAATACTTAGCAATCATTTTAATGATTCATTAACTAAATAACTGATAAATTCTTTGAATTATTTCTAAAAAATTATCCGAAAAAATATTGAAAAATCTAATCATTAGTCTATTATAAGTCTATTATAAGTTTGAATAATTGGTTTTTTCCATTCATTTAATGATTTCTTTTAATTATATCTAAAGAGTGGCTCAGAATTCATTTGTTTTGTCTGTGAATTGCGTTCAATAAAAGTTGTTTTTGGGCCAAATATTTGATGAGTCGATATTTAAGAGATAATTATTAATTATTATTATTATAAACCACTCCTCCAACAGATAAATGCGAAAATTGCTCTTAGCTTTCGCTTTGACTCTCTTTGGCATAAAATATATAATTATAAGTCAAGTAATTATTTTTTTTTCTTTCGTAAAACAGTTCCGACTCTATTATCTCATTGTTTTTTGTATGCCTTTCACTAATTTAATTATATTATATTCAACGATGAAAACTATATTAACGCAAAATTAAAGCATATTCTGTGCATTCCTTTCATCAACGAATGCTTTGCTCAAAATATAGACATAAATATGAAGTTTAATGATTCAGATTCGCAACAAATGGATATTTTTTGCATTATTTTTAATTTTAATGCTCTCTATTTCATTGATTTTGTAATTTAAGTTCCCATTACTTACTGCCATATAAAAAGTCGTTGCGAAACATCTGGAATGAAGAGTTGAATGATCAAGTTAACAGTTAAACTAGTTCAAATATTTTTTTTTAACTATCCTTTGATACTATTTTTTAATTAGATTTTCAACTGTAGAGCTATTTTTGTTGATTTCTAAACTCGAAACCAAATAAATGCATTAAAATGAATGAATTTCTGGTAGAATGTAATAACATAAAATTAGCAAGTACAATTTTCTCTATGAAAACACTTAAGACTTCTCTTACATTATTTGTATTCATTTGGTTTTGAAATTCTTTTAGTTTACTAATGGTTTTGAGTTTGAGTCAGACTTTGTATTGAAATCTTTGAAATAAATCATTTGGTTCTTAGGAATTGTGGGGGAATTCAAAGAATCCGTCAAAACTAGTCTTGAATTGAAAAAATCAATTTATTTAAACATTTTTTGCAATGATTTGAAAGTAATATTCAGAGCGAAAAATGTTTTCAGGAAATTACTCAAACATTTTGGCCCACCGTTTGTTAACATGAGTTTTGCATTAAATTTTAAATCTTTTTAACTCAACTCTAATGTTAACAAAATATTTCTTTTTCCTCAAACACTTTAACACTAGAATTGAACAAAAACTTAAATTACATTTTCTTTTATCAATTTTTTATTTTGTTTCTGAAAATATTTTTTCCCAAAATTTGTTATTATTTAGAACTGAAATACGAAAAATATTTTGTTACCGATTTCTTTAGAGGATTGACTCATGTATTGCCATTAAATCTTATATAAAAAGATATAATAAGATTTGTACTGAATTTATGATAATATAAGTTGAGTTAAGTTGCGATGAATTTGATTCATAACTCAACGATCACTCATTTCTATGCATTTCTATGCATAGAATAATGTGAACAAATGAGGGGTCATTTCTTATCCGGTGTTTCGCCCAAACATCAAAATGAGAAGTGAATGCACGCTATTATTGCTTTCATTTTATTACCTGAACCTAATTTCATGGGTATAATACCAAAATTGATTATTTAGGTAACCTTCGGATATATTGATTCAATAATCTATTATAATATTTATTAAGAAAAGGCTTATAAGACTTACATCTCATCAATAATTTAGACTTTTTATCACAAGTTTTAACTCTTTCTCATCAGATGAGAGAGAATAGAGGAGAGAGAGAGAGAGAGAGAGAGAGAGAGAGAGAGAGAGAGACCAAAGTTAAACATCAATCATATTTTTTGATTACCCGATGAAAAATCTGAAGAATTATCGATTTGTTTTCATTGAGGCGAAGGACTGATAAGATTTGATAGTATCCGTTGAATACTTGTATTGGTTTCTCATAGAATTCATATCTGAAAACATATCAAAAGAGACAGCAATGCATTAGAATAGAGCAAAGAAGAGGTAAGACAGGGATGAGAGCGACGAATGAGTGAGCGCTCGCCTCTCATCAATCATATCAGAGTCTTCTTCGAAGGAAAACGTATTACCAAAGAAATGGCTAAGAATGAGAAGTTAGAGAAAGTTATATACTCTTCAAAACTCTTCACAACTTAGCATAGGATAGGATTTGATAGAAATCATTAATCATATGATCATATGATCACAACCGAGAGTTATGCTAAAAATCGCTACCTTTACAGCTCTCCCTATCCTTAGTCTTAATTTGGTTTTCCTCTTCAAAGATTCATTTTAAACAATATTGAAATTTTGTCGTTTATGTCAAACAACATCTCTCTCTCCTTAGAAGATGTCTTTCCACACATTTATGACTCGAAAACATTGCTTTCCTTTTATTTATAGACTTTTAAGGAAAATTCAAAATTTTTTGAATACTATTTCAAAAACGTTTTGCTCTTTTTGTGTGTTCTATGACTTTGAAGTGAACCTCTTTTGCGCTCCAGTTAACCAACTTTTCAGATAATATTACATTTCTATCAAAAAAATGTCACCGATTTTGAATGAAATCCAAAAAATATAAGAAACTTTCGATAAATATCTTATTTTTCGTTCAAAAACTATTCCATTATTAATATATTTTAATTTTAAATTCTTATTACTTTTGAATTCAATCCCCGTTTCTTTGAGTTTTCCATTATTTGAATTTTGAATAAAAACTATAATAATAACAATAAATATACTGAAAAACTATTTCGAGATCATATCATATCCTTTGAGAAATATTAGACCAAAATTCCTGTATTTTTATGAGTAATGAATACATTATTTGAATTCTGTACCAAATATTTTAAGAATATTCTGTTCGAAGGGTTGGGTTAAAGACGAGAAAGAAGTTCACTTCAAACTAAATCGGATTGTGATATGTTTTTGCGTTAAAACTGACGGAAAAATATATTAATAATTGATTTGACATTTGATACGACAAAGTATTTAAATTGTGCTAAATATTATTAAAGCTGTCGTTTCAAATGATTTGCAAAACATTTTCACTTTTGATGAATTGATTCACTGCCAGACTTAGTCAGTCATAAATAGTTTCTCATTTTTTAAGATTCAGACACTTTTTTCGTGAAAATCTTGTTTTGATTCTCAAATTCATAATTATTTTTGGTTCAAATGATTGAATCATTATTTCTGTTATGAGATGTCGTCTCTATTTTTCGATAATTATTTCGATGACAGCTCTTAAACATAAGTTTTGAGCCAAAGTTTACATCTAATCGTCAGATCAGATATATTTTGGGATATTATTTGGTTTTTGTAACAAAAATAAGAGAAAAGAAGATTAGACTTTGTTTTTGATTCTTATGGCGAACGGAATTCAAAGTCCATTATATGTCGAAATGATTTCCACACCTTTAAGAACGTCATTAGACTTTCCATTTCCGACTTAATGTCGTGCCTTTGGATTTGTTGCCCAAAAGACCGGCATTTAGTCGATTAATGACTTTGATTGATGGCTTGATATTAATTTTTGGGCTTTTCTGACAATTTATATAATGAATGACTAATAATAAAACAAATATTCGCAAAGAATCTGAATTTTATATCAAATTCTTTGAACAGAATTCTGATTAAATGTCAAAATATTTTGCTTGAATTCCAAGATTATATGAAATATCTTTCTGCTATTCTAGTTATCGATATACAATAAAAACAGTGAATTCTGTGAAATATAATATTTATTTTTCTGATTATTCAATTCTTTGCATATCTTTTGGAAAAATTTGTTTTCAGAGTAAATCGTTTTATTGTTTTTCTTATATCAACTGTTTTTCGAGCGTTTCTTTGGATTCAATTAATCAAAAAATAAAAACATATGTTTTCAATAGATAACCAAAACTCTTGAAACTTCATCATAAGTAGCAATTCTATCAATTCCTGTTCCTTTATATTTAGAAATTGATTGAAATTAAGACCAATTTCTTGAAGTGGGCTTTTCCTAAAGTCATTCAGATTATTATCAAATTAACATTTTTCTTGATTTAACTCCAATTCTAGACTTGATTTTGTGCTTATCTTTCATTTCAATCAATTGAATGGTTTTGAAAAAGCAATTCTTGTTTTAATGTCTTGTAATTTGTCTCAATTTGATGAAAGTATTGTTTCGCTTAAGACTTGATATCTGAGTCAAAGGGAAGACACGAATCAAACGCAAATGTTTTTTAACTCAAAATCCAATTAATTCTCATTCGTCTGAAACGATTACTTTGAAATATTTGACAATACAATGAAATTTAATGGAGTTTCCCAACTTATAACAATACCATGATCAAATACTTTATTCCGATCCATCCAAGATATTGTGTGAAAATCACTTCAATAGAAATTTCAATGAAAGTAATTGTAGTTCAAATTATATTGAATTGAATGCTTAGTAACAAAAAAAGAAGTTTTTTGCTTCAAAAGCAACGAATCGACAAAAAATTGGTTTAATTAATGTTTAATTAATTGAAAAGAGGAAAAAATTATCGAAAATAATTAAATAGTTGTTCGGGTGATAAATGTCTGTCTTTAAGAAAGGCTTTCTATTTGGATAAGTGCTCTTATTTTCATACAATTTGGCCCTTATTTTGCTTTTATTCTTGTTTTTTAAGATCTTCATCAAAATGGTGATCAAAATCAATAAAACATTAAAAGCTTTAAATGATTTCACACTTTAATGAATCGGTCATTAATTGTATACTATTTTGCATTTATGGTAATATAATAACTCGTTTTTAAATCATTTTTTGATTCAATTGTTTAAAAAAAATTTATCCAAAGAAGAAATCAAAATGTGCCAACACTTAAACTGAGATTAAATAAGCATGGTACAGCCTCTAGTGAACTCTAAATTGAATTCAATGAAAGATCTATTGAAAAGAATTGAAAAGTATTTTTAGTTTTATTGGGTTTCTTATGAATCGATCATAACTTTTGACAAGAACTCTCAAGAAGTGAAATTTGATCAAGGACTGATCAAAAACTGATCAAACACTCCTTATTTTGCTTTTAATGACTTTATTTCAGTTTCAGATTTCGATTAAATTCATCTTATTTTGAAAATTCTGAGCGATATTACAGTTTATGAATATAGTTATTCTCTGTTATGAGTGATCTTGCTTAAATGAGATGACGGACACATTATGTTATTATCGTTTGTATTAAAGTGAGTTTTAATTATAGTATTCATTATCTGATTATCGTTTCAATTAAAGGAAAAAAGTTTTTATATTCAAATTATTTGAATTTGCATTCAATTAAATACCATTTATTTTAGTTGACTTCTCTTTCATTTATTCAAATCTTTTTTTATGAATAACTTTTATCTTTTACTTAATGTTGAGTTCAATCGAAAGCTTTCTTAAATGTCTTGAATTTGTGTTAATTATTAATTGGGATTCAATTGCCTCTTCTCTCGCATCAAAACACAATCTGTTGTCTTAAATATATCAATGATTTTCTTCAGTAAAAACAAATGTATTAATGAAAAGAGGTTTGGAGTCATAGAGTCGTTGAGTAATGTTTACGAAATTGATTTTCTAATAAAATATTTTTGTTTTGCTCTGTATTCACATTTCTCGGACTTTCTTTCACTCTTTTGAAGCAAACGTTTTTGGGTTAAAGGACTCAAAGGACTTACATTTATATTATTTTTGTCCTCCAAATCAATTGCAATACCAAAAAAAATATATGCATTGAAATTGAAAGTCAAACCCAGACATTGATGGGTTTCTCTTCTAGCAAACACTACTTCTATTGAAATGGTTGTCCAATCAAATGAATTTCCCGAGAAATACAAAAAAGTATTATTATTATCATAAGTAGTGATGATATTTGTTTTGAACGAATCCTCTTCTCAGTAAACATTGTTCTCAAAATAAATCAGAATAAGTCTTATATTAAGGGAACCATATTATTAATTAGTTAGACCAAGCATATTCAAGTATACTCATCCTAAATATTATTCAGTTAAATATTGAGCTAAACATTATTTTGATTTTGTGATACCCACTCCTTCTCTTAATCAGATTGGTTTGGATCTAAAGGACTTAATTGCTTTTCATATAAATAATTAATGAACCAAATGATCTTTTCATTAACTAGCTTATTTATTGAACTGATCTCTTTTGATATTTTTAAATAAAAATGATTTGAAAAAATAATTCAAATTCATTAAAATTAAATTCCTTTGAAATATTGAATCCGATAAAGAAAATCCTGAGCAAAGGGTCACCTTTTCTTAAGAAAATCGATTGGAAAGACTTTCACTAATATATTATCCAAAGTTCAACGAAATCAATGAACACTTAAGCAAAATCTTGAAGTCAATAGAATTGTCTTTTAATGTCTTCATTGATCTCTTTATACAATGAATTGTTGATTAATAGCTATCAGAGAATTCAGTCATTTTCTCATCGATTTTACTTTTGTTTGAATACAAAATAATGATTGAAAGGATTCTCTCAAATCGTCTCATATCTCATCTCAAGTTTTTCGTCAGTGAAGTCAGAGAATCATTAACTCAGAAATTGTGTACATTATTCACGATTTAAACCAGCGATTGAATTGGTCACGAAATTATTCTAGGCAAATATTTAACTCTGTCTTTGTCACTAAAATTTTAGGTTAGAAATGATAGCTAACACTTTTGTTTTGATTCAATTTTGATTTTATGTCATTCTTTTGATTAATACATTGAATAATACATTTATTGGTGATTATGAACTTTTCAATACGAATTGAATCTATTTAATCTGTTATGATTCAACCCACGACCAATAAGACGCTTAAATTCCAATATTGTTGTTTTATTGCTCCTAGCTGATTCGGATGTACGTAGGACAGATAACTTTTTAATGGAATTAATCAAAATATATGTTTTTCATCAAATTTTTATGAATATTAGTACGAAATCAAATACTTTTTATGTGGGACTAAAATCTAATGGAATAATAATTAGACAAATTATTGCCATTTATTCAATTTTCTTAATTTCAGACCTAATCATTGGATACGAATTAAAATGTTTTAAATTTTATTTAATTTAAATGAAATTAAGGACCGATTATTGACTTGTTTTACTTAAATATCAGTGAAATTATTAGATTCAAGTCTCAAAAGTTTCATTTATTTCAAAATTCAAATGTTTTAATAAATTATTCATTTTAAATGAATTTCCTAACATTTATACTCAAACTAATCTATTCAATTTAGTACCTAGGGCATTGAGCAATTGAATTGGTTAGTGGGAGAACAAAATTTGTAGGATTGAATCGATTATTGAATTGAAGAAATTTCTGTCTATTTATTTATTTTTCAATTTTAATTGCATTAAACTTTGATACAACTCAATGTTCAGAAGCCCACACTCTGGACATTACTGTAAAGTATTTTTAATTTTGTCTGAAAACTCTTGTCTTTGTTTAATCAAATAAAAATTGTGAGACATTCGTTCAAATATTAAATTAGATTTGAATTTATGTATCCCTCAATTATCTCAACATTTTTTAATTCGTTGTCAACATATTGTTAACAAAAAAGTCCATGGTGATTCTTCGAAATTATTAACTGAAAATGAGCTAGGTCTTTTTGCAAAAAAAATTTGATAATAAGTTCACAAAACTCATTAAAACTCATTTTCCATGAAAACAGAGTTTTAATGATTAAAATAATTTTTGAGATTAATTTAAACACATTTTTTTGAAAATATGATTCATTAATATTTCAAAAAAGACAATAAAACTAAAAGAGGAAAGAATTGGAAAAAGTTATGAATTAATAATAAAGTGATTTATATTTTAAATTGAATTTTTTTTTGCAAACGAATTGACGCCAAATTCAAAAACGATTCTAAAAATAATTTTTTGGAAATTCAGCCAAAAATGAGTTTATCGTCCAATCATTTGTCAAACTTTTTTATTTGAGACAAAAGTTTCATTAAACTAATCCCCGAAAGGATTTATGTTATTCTCTTTATTTTTGGTTTAAATTAATGTCTTTAAGTCTCTCCACTTCTCACAAGTGTTGGCATAAATATAACTGAATATATTTTTTTCATATAATATCAAATCCATTGTTTATTTTTGTATTTAATTCAAAGATATATGAATCACTGTTTTGAGGTCTGGGTCTCGCTGTTCGTGCAATTGGATGGACCTCATGCTGTCCAAGAAGTTTCATCTCTTAGAAAGTATTGCTTAGTATTCCTTATGGTGTGATTAGTGCTGAGCCCTTAGACTCTGAACGCTATTGTATTCGTTGTAAATAACTGTTCCTATGAGTCAACCAACACTTTGAAGACATTTTTTGAATTCAGTGCCTATTTTCACATTTATTATAACATTTCTTTATAATAGTCTTTGAATTTTTCTCTTCTATTGTAAACTATAGACCAAATGATATGAATTTAAAAGAGAAGTGATTCAAGTGATGGCCAAAAGCCCTTTCAGTGCTTTATTAAGAGTGACACACAATAGCAGATCCGTTAATAATGAATGCGAGGCATCACTATATCAGTTATCACTGGAAGACCAGTTCGACGCAAATCACATCATTTATCCATATTTTTATTGAAACAGAATTTCATTATTATTAGAAAATGACTTATCTCTCAGAAAAAGTCTTAATCCGTAACTCCTTTCATAAAAAAAGCTTTTCATCGCTAAGAAAAATAACAGCAAAATACAGGAATGTGCAAACTTAAGCGATCAGACATAATTTGATAAATCTCCAGAAGTTCTTGGTAGAGCTAGAAGAATGTGATATGGTTATGATCTCAAGATATTGTTATAGAAGTTTGTTTAAGGTT